>VWZK01009231.1:112064-212412 GCA_013396935.1 Baryphthengus martii
AGAGAGAGAGAGAGAGAGAAAGAGAGAGAGAGAGAGAGAAAGAGAGAAAGAGAGAAAGAGAGAGAGAGAGAGACAGAGAGAGAGAGAGAGAGAGCGAGCAGGTGTAAGTTTTCCGGAGGGATGAAATGCTATTTAGATTGCATTTGCCTCGGCAGAGGCAGCCAAGCGCAGAGCGCCAGGATGGAGGTGGCCAGGCGGACTCCAGTCACTCCAGGTCCCACCTCCTTGTAACGACATTAGTACTACAGGTAGCACTGACTGCATAAACCTGTCAAGTCCAGAGGAACTCCACAAACAGTCGCGATCTTTCTCCAGTACGGCTTGAATATTAACTTTAGAAAAGGGATTGGATAGATCGTTCCAAAGGTTTATATAAGATTTTTATTAACTTCAATTAAAGTGGCTTTTCCATAGAAAATATGGTTTGGGATTTCCATTTCCACTTGAAGCAAAAAAGCTGCATTTGTGTTTGATGAAACAGATGAATTCAGATTTATACCTGAATTTAAAGTTATTCTTAACTAGCATTCAACTTCATCAGCTTCCTGTCTACATTCAAATTCCAGTTTTTAAACCAAACTTTTAGTTTAGGTATAATCTGGGTAATTTCAAACACTGAGACTAAATACAATCTTTTGGTATATTCAATGTCTTTACCTTCAGTCATAAGCCAAATAAGTTACATGTCTGAAATAATTAAGCATGAAATTTAAAAAAAAATCTCTTCAGAATTTTAAATGTGGTAAGTGACATATTATCAAATTTGAGAATCTTTTGGTTTCCTGTTGAAATGAAGACAGACTGTGCTCGGTGAGCAATCTTAGCTGAGATGAAACGACATTGAAGGAACCCTTAAAATTTTCTGATTGAAGGGATGTGGGGTTGGGGTCTGACCCAACCACTCACATAAACTACAACGGCTGTATGGCTGCAATTTTTCTCTAGCTTATATTGAGCATCCCAAGGAACTGTCAGAGCTCATCATGCTTTCCATCTAATCACTCAGGTCTGGCAGGAGCAAAGAGGAGATGCACCAAGAAAAGCGACTGCTGTCATTTTATGGTAACGTTGCACTGCCCTGTAGCCCATCGGTGGAGAGGAGACAGCCTGTAACAAGACTACTCGGAAGGACTTCAGGCTGAAAATCTATAGAACTTTACCTTGAGTACATTAAAGCGGCACATTATCTAATTCCTCTAAATAAACACGTCCCTAAATGAAAAAGTCAACATATATTTTAACACAATTAATCTACAAGCGAAGTCTCACCTTTTAGAAAGCAAATCGTACTCATGTAATATCGCCAGCAAGTTCTCAACAATGGTGAGCTCACTTATCTTCTCCCTACATTCTGGACTGCAAATTGATTATTCCTGGCATTTATATCAAATTAAATTATATGAAAAAAACCACATTGCTCTTTATCCTCCCTCCTTAGACATTTGACCAATTATTTTTTTCTCAAGTCTTAAGTAATAGCGTCATACTGCGCACACAAATATTTAAAGCTACAAAAGTATGCTGGGTCAAGATTTGCAACAATTTCCAATTTTCCCACTACAAAAAAAGTAAATGTGAAGGCATAAAAGTAAAGACACAACTATATTTCATTTGTTTCTTACTAGTAATTAACCAAATGAGGTACATTTTTAGAATCAACTACAATTTCCATTAATATTTGCAACATACTCCAAATACTTTCTTGCCCAGTCCAAATGTAACACATTCAATGTTACAGTGAAAGTGAAGTGAAAGTTGAAAACGGAAGTATAACATCATTTAAATTAATATCGACATTAAAAAAAAAAAATTAAACTGAAATAGAATGAAAGAAATTTGAGAGAAGAGAAACTCCAGAGAAATCTTCATAAATAAGTTTCTACTGATCTCAAGGAATTGCACTGGTTCTCTTCAGTTTTGTGACTCTCGTTACAATTTTTTACATAAAAGATAGAATTGTTATTCAAGTCTGGCCATCAGTAGAACAATAATGGAGGAGCACCACTTTTCTTCTATAAAACTATTAAGGGTGAAAGATACTTTCTCTTTCTTTTCCTTTTTTTCTTTTCCTTTTTTCCCCTCCATATCAGCAAAAGAGTTTTATCTTCCCTTAAAACAGTCATTAGTGAGAAGAGGATAGTTCTAAGATGGGTTTGAGTGTATGCATTCATTATTTACTACACTGAACAATACCATTGCGGGCTGTTGGGAGGCACTTCTATATTAAGCTCAGCACAAATTATTTTTACATGCAGGAAGTCAGTAAGAATTGCAGAATCCTGCATAGGGATTGCAAAGAGAAATGCTATAGCTACAGCCTGTCAGAGTTCCCCAAATGAGCAAGAAATCTGCTGTAAGGACCAAAGTTTCTACTGCTTCAACATAAAATTAAGCACACTTCATAGACCCTTACAGAACAAGGCCTACTTTAAAAAATAGTCCTCCTCATGAACAGCAGTTTTAATGTGTCAAGAGATAACATGTAAATGCTTACTGTGAACTGGAGCACATTCCATTGAACCTACCTCTCTGCTAGGCTAGTCAGAGCAAGGAGGGCACCCAAAAGCACATTGCTGTCTCTGGCCAATAACAAATTTACTAAAGTCTAGAAAGTGAAACATGAAGCAAGAAAAATAAATATCAATTATATTCTTTTTCTTTTACTGCTCAAACGTATACGGAGTTGTTTATTGAAAAGTCAGAATTAAGATACCAAATCCTTACACAATACACGTCAAGTCTTAGGTACATTTAAAGTACATTTTAAGTACACAAATACACACTTAAGGTCTTAGAATACACTCAGAACAAGTAAGGATGTTTCTTCTCAAACTGCAGCAAGCATCTCTCTTGACTGCTAGAGCATCTGTCCAACTTAATATACCATTGTAAAAATCTCTTCCTGTGTAAAATTAAGGCCTCCTGAAGCAAAGAAATTTTTTCTTCAGCTTATATTTAAACAATGTACTGTGTCATTTAAGTATGTAATTTAATATTCTGTTATTGATTTATATCAAAGTAAACTTCATATATTTCTAGATTCTCTAAAAATACGTTGTCCAATACTATCTGATCACAATTGCCAATGTTTTACTGCAGCATAATAGAATCACAAAGCACTAGTTATACTGAACTTGACCTCTGCCATTTCTCAGATTGCCCACAGATCAGCAATGGTTAAGTACAGGTCCTCAGACTGATGGTAATGTACAGCAAGGGATGTCTAGATTGTCGCTAGGCTGACTCTGTTCCATTTAGACACAGAATACTTTACAAGTGAAAAATCATAGCAGGAATGTATTTAAAAATAGGAATTAAAAGTATATTTCAATTAAAATTTACATAAAACCATTTATATCTTAGTAACATGTAGCTCAGGACGGTGTAAACATGAGTTCTAGTTCTTACATGAAAAACTTCAGTCCAAACATTTATGACTTATTTTTCTCAAAGAACCAATAAACATGCATCAGGCCAATTAACTTACATACAAGAAATAATATTTCTGATACTAATAATATATCTCTAAAACACAGAACTGAGTTTATTTTATTTTACAAGCTTGACAAGGTAAAGAATGTACTACCACTTAGATCAAATCTGGAAAGTGTAAGTCTGTTAAGTAGCTAACTGCTTATAATTTGGGATTTTATAAAGCACTTACTTTATGTGCTCCACTTGCTATAACCCATTTTCTTTGATCTGTAACAGTAGCAAGCTTTTGGAAAATATCTATGGAACAAAGGAAGTCACATAAATTGAAACTTTACCACTTAATATTTTTCATTTTACTAATCCAATAGAATCAGAGAATTACAGAATAGTTTTGGTTAATACAGCAAAACACTGGATAAGTTCTTTGAACCATGACTAGCTCATTTTACTCTCTATTTCAGTACAAAACATTTCTTAAATTCTTTCAGTACATTAACATTTCTTAAATAAATATTACTTCTGTAGCAAATCAAGATGTACTTTTCCACAGCAATTTCCATTTTTACTCGTGTGATGAAGCCTACAACGAACCTAGGAATGTCTTAGTGACCATCTCAAGTATTTCAAACCCTTTCAACATCACAAAAAAAAGTTGTAAGTGCCCTTCTCACTCATGTTAGCAGCTATAACACTTACATGTCATGTTGACCAACTTGTCTACATTATGCTGCTCTTCTCCATAGTCAAGATAGCCATTTGTGACTGTTTCCATATACTACAAGCAGGAGAAAAAAAAAAAATATATATAAAGGACACTATTAAGAAAGTTTCAAGAATTCATAAACCTAGAGTGTTATGCACAGAAATAGTCTGTAGGTGGTGCTTCCGTCTCACACACACACACACAAGAAAAAAAAAAAAAAAAAAGTAACCGCACTCTCCCGATTACTTTTGCTGTAAAACTTGTCAGAGGACAGAAGAGATCTTGGAAGTGTAAGAATTCAAAAAGCAAGTGTAAAATCCACTGCAGACTATTAAATACAACGATCTTCCTTCTAGCTGCTAGAGGCTGGTAAGTTTTCTGGGGTATTACCGCTTCACAGTTCGGCTCTGAGCTGACAGGCTCAGACTCTACAAAATGTATGCAAGTGTAGGGGGGGATTTTGTTTCCTTTTTGTTGTTTTGGGGGGTTTTTTGGACAGAGTCAACTGGTAGGCTTTTAGTACAAAAAAATGATTATACAACTCTCAGCATCACTTATATCCTGTTTTTATGTAGGGTGGCACCTTGACATTTCCAGAACACTGTATAGGGAAACTAAAGCAGCTTCAACCAGATACAAAGAAGCTAGAACTACGGGAGTAGCGCATAATTTAGAATGAAAACTCACAAGAAAAGGACACTCCTATGCAAAATCCAACACCCAGCAGTAAAGGGGTATTAACCCAGAGCAGTAACAACACAGCAGTCGGTTATCAATAATGTCTTATAATGCAAAGTACCGCAGTCTCCAAATGGAAACCTGTTCCACATTCTACCACTACACTTTGACCTTTGAAAAGTCATTTGCTACTGTTCAAGGTGACTTTACTCATCTTTCTTCAAAAGTCTACAGCTTCTTTCAATTGAACCAAGGGTGCGGACTTTTCTAATCCTTCTGCTTCTTAAACTTCCTAACTGGAAGTGCTGGGTTAACGCTGCCAGATTATGAGGACAATTGCTTTGTACGCGAATGAAAAAACACACCAACTGCTTATGAGCAGAGAGGAACAGACTCACTTCTTTATATAAATCAAGAATTTATATACACTGCTTTTTACAAGGTATTTCATTCTAATCATAATAAACTGGCATGCAACATAATGGAGAAAAGTATTATGAGGAATTCTACCTGAGCTAGATTTTCGATCCCACCCAAGCTGTGGAGCATTTCCTAAAAGAAAATAAACAGTTTTTTTGAAATTGACTCAAAATACAGAAAGCGTTAGAGTGAGAGAACATTAGAATATAAATACTCCGTTATGAATGCTGAGAGACTTTAACTGTAGTAGTTGAAGTCAATGAATTGTGGAGATGCTTAGCACCTGCAGAGTTTAGAATTACTTATTTTAAGTAGACAAATTAAAAAAAAAAAACAAAAACAAAAAGACAGAAATGAAATTTTAAAGGTTTTAAAACTGGAAAAACATTATAAGCTTTGGGACACATAGAAAAGAAAGAGAAAAAACAAGTAACTTAACAGACGTTGGAGGTTTGATCCGATGACTAAAAACTGTAATAGCCAGAATAAAATCAAAAGCTAGTTATTTGTAGTTCAGAGCACAGGGCTGCCAGGAGGAACAGAGAGCTTGCAGTTATCTTCCCTTACTATGCTATGGGAATTACGTGGTAAGGCCAAGTACAGCGTTAGGGCTCAGAGCAAGGACCAAGTCATCTGTTATTGGAGATTTACAAGTTCGTTGGTAGGTTTAGCAAAAACAGACGCTAGATAAAAAATATCAGTGCAAATTCACTCTTGGAATCTGTCTGTTTGCAAATCACATCTTCACATATAGAAATACAGGTACATATATGAAACAAGCCGGCATCCACAGGAACGCACGGGTTTATACACATGCACCAACACAACTCATATGCATGAAGCTCATATGCATTCTCCAAGCAAGAAATAAGTTTGACACACTGACCTGATAGTATGGATCCCTTATTAATAATCTCAGGCAGATTAATACTCTAAGAAAATGGGCAGATGAAGCTTGATTAACCCACTCTCTGTAAAAAAATATTCAAAACATAAACCAAATATAATTAAAAATGTGTTAAAACAATTAAATAAAACACTGAGTCAGAAATCAATTGATTGGAATTAATGATCTACAACAGCAGTACAACATGTTATACTATAGAATTTTTAATATCATTCATATTCAAACATATTAAGAGATTTAAATAGATTCATTTCTTTATGTGAACATTGCCAACCATCACTTATTACCACTGAACTGATGCAGGAAAGTACAGTATTATCTCTAAGCGTAAACTGATCATGCTTTGATATAAACTTATTTAACATAACAAATTTCAGTGCACAAAACACACTTTTGTAAAAATACGGGTGCTGCAGAAGGAAAAATAGCTAGATTTGAAAGAACTTTTTGAATGATCATAATTATCCTGGGTTTTAAAAGCTCTAACACTATTCATAGAATCGGTTTTAAAGTTGTTGGTTTTTTCCAACCTAAACATCAAGTCCAACTGTTCACTGCCAAGTACTGCCATGTCCACCACTAAACCATGTCCCTCAGCACAGACATCTACATCTTCTAAACACCTCCAGCGATGGTGACTCAACTGTTCCCTGAGCAGCCAGTTCCAACGCCAGATAACTCTTTCGGTGAAGAAATATTTCTTAATAGCCAACCTCAAACCTCCCCTGGCACAACTTGAGGCCATTTCCCCTTGTCCTATCACTTGTTACTTGCAAAAAGAGATCAACCCCCCAACATTCACAGCCTCAACCTCATCCATCAAGGAGGTCACATTGTCGTAGGAGGAGATCAGTAGTCAAGGAAGACCTGCCTCTCATAGGAGCTATTAATCCTGTAAATTTGCAATTTAGTTTAAATGTTCTTGATATAGGATTATATTTCCAAGTAGAACCTTCTTTTTTATAGTTTTCTATACAATTCCCCAGCACAAGACTTGGCAGATAACACAGCTCTGAATTTCACAAAGCATCCAGGGGCAGTAATCCTCCATAAAGTACCAGTAATGGAATCACTATTTCCATTGTCTATTGAAGGTACATATCCCCATTTTCCTATCTGAAATAAATCTAAAATTGGACCCCTTTGCACTGGTTTTTTAGTTGTTGCTTTAACTGAGAGGACAGAATCTGTAGCATCTGGTCAAGTCTCCAAGGAATGGAAGAAGTCTATGGGACGTGGCAGTTCTCTTCCCTTTTTATCATTTGCCGTTGGGAATGCCGCCAAAAGCTAAAAATATTTTGATAAAAATAAAGACTTTACAAATAGATACTAACAAAATCTCAGTCCCTCTAAGCCAATACTCTGCTCAAACTAACACTATTTTTCAGTATGATTCTATAATTCCACTTCAGCACAGCCCAAAGCTCTCACGGAAAGAAAACCCCAACCATATACCCATTGGCAACATTTGGAGCTCTATAGAGGTTCTACACAGTTATTCTTTCAAAAAAACAAAAAACCAAAAAAACTTTGACTCTTGACAGAAGTTAGTTGCTTTGATGGAGCAACAAATCTGGCACATTTCCAAGCAAGGACAGTAATTCTGAGGCTGGTTAACATTTGAGAGCCTCTTCTCTAGTTCCATTTACAGTACACTTTACTACATGTTCTAGCAGAGGTCACTAGATTTTTTTTCTGCCTGCTTAGTTATACTCCTTAATCAAATTCCTTAGGAGCTAGATATGCCACAATGTAGAGATAGAACTTGGGAAGACACAAGGTAAATTATTCTTAGCTTTTTGACAAATGAAGCTGAGCTGTGGACATTCAATTGGTGGGTATGGAGATGATAAAGTTCACTCACACAAAAAAAAAAAAAAAAAAAAAAAAGAGAGGTGCCAGATCTAAACATCGCTGAAATGACCTGTCTTAAACTCACTGCTATTTAGATGAGATCTCTAGTTCCCCAGTCAGTTCTGAAAAAGGGTTTAACCAAACTACATGATTTTGGGGAGCAATTTTTCAGGTTTTTTTCTGTAAATTCTAGCAGTTCCACATTAATACCTTTAGATGCTATAGGATTCCTTCTTTAAAATTCTGTTTCACTTCAGATTTTTTTTAGAAAATGTACTTGGGCTTTGAAAAAGGAAAACACAACACTCTGCAGTGGTGTATAGTAAAAGAAATCCTGAAAAACACACTTTCCTTTTTTTAAAGAAAATATCTTTCTCTACTGCCACTAATTTTTTTAAGGTCTTGCACTTTTTTTTCTCACTCAAATGAGAGTAGCATGAGAAAGATTTTTCCCTTTCTAATCATTATACACACAAATAAAAATTAACAGTTGCATAAACTCATCACATTTATGAGACATAAAAAAAGCTCATAAAAACTTTCTTATGAAAGCCACTGACCTTTCTATAGCAATGCAGCAGTGCATAAAACACAAACGAAATAAGTAAAATAGAAATGAAGTTAGAAAAGCAAACCCAAGATGACAGGTATTAGATATGGACAAATGATGAAGAAAACAGAATTTTGGTCATCCAAGTTCTGTCATATACCCAGCCCTTCCTTCTTCCGTCCCACTAACTTGAGCATTCAGTCGTGCAAAGCCAACACAGAAATGATTGTTTAGAACTGAGATTATGCAGAGACAGGAAGCTGGCAGTTTCCACACAGAGATCTACTGTTGAAACATACGTAATGTACAGATTGTTGAAACAATATGAAATATCAGTATGTCTGGGTTCATTGCTTAAGGCAAGAGAGAGAGACCTTCTCCTTCTTGGCTATTCCTGTGTTCCTTATACCGACCTGCAGGTGAGTCTGTTCTTAACTAAAGCTGTAAAGATCTCTTGAAACAGCTGATGTCTGGGGTGCATGCTAAAATTTCTCTCATTCTTGTAGGTCACACTAATGAGGAAGAATAAAGAAAAAAGCTGAATTGATAATTATCTTGCCACAAGATATTTTTTAATTGCCAAAACTTCGTATTAACAAGTGAAACGAAGAAATGCCATATCAGCAGTTACTATGGAATAACTCAATTTCAGATTTGCAGACATTAACAGCGTGCAAGAACAGCCTGTCTCATGCATAACTTGGGAATATTATAATGGTATAATAGAAGCTTTCTACAGAAATAAACCATTATTTTATTTAAATTTACTACATTAACTCTCAAAAGGACACTCTGCTGAGGGGGAGCATGTGTCTGAATCTCACAAAGGCAGGAACATTCACAGCTAGTTTTGGAAAGTTAAAAATATGTAACTCATATATTGGATGGCACACTAACATGGAAGTACCAGTAACAGAGGTAAGCACAAATATCTATGTCTTCAACACCTCAACAAGCTTTAGATACCTAAAGATAGAGATCTAGAACACAATGTCATCATATTAACTTGCTTGTAGGTTTTTTTACCTAAAGTTTTCAAGCTCAACAGCTTCTGTTGATTGTTGCCATTGATCACGGGGCTTTTGTTCATTGCTTTTGACATTTTGCCGAGCTCTTGTGACACTCGTTTGACCACTTTGAAAACGTACAGCTGGGAGCTGAGGAGGAAAGGGACAGCACTCATGAGGCAAACACCGCATTTTAAGTTTTATAAGAATGTTATCAAGCAGAAGTATCTTTTCTCAAGTTCTGAGTGGAACTTTGGACCTATAAATTGCCAAAAGACACACACACTCCCCATGCAAAACAAAACTGACGTGGTAGAAAACTGATGCAAAGCAAGGCTGGAAAACAAGTACACAAAGATACACAAAATGTGAAGAATGGTGTCTTTTACAATTTATAAAATAAAGCTCTACAACATCTGCAACACGCTCCTTTATCTATGCTCCTTACCTGTTCCACTTCTACAATTGCACATCCTTCCTATTCTTTTTAGGTTGTAGAACTCGGATTTTTCAGTTTTCTGCTCAGAAGCAATTCCACACCTCTCCCAGGCAGGGAGTGCGTAGCTCCTGTCTCACATGGATTAATCCTTAAGTCATCTTGTCATATCAGTTTACAGAATAGAAAGGAAGAAAATGTCCCAGTGTTCCAAGAACTCACACCCATCATCATGTGTTGGTTTTCTTTGCTTCAACTGGCAAATACAAGCTTCACTGAGTGAGTTGAGGTGAAGGAGGTTTCACTGTGTCCTGTAGGTTTCATGCACTGCTATTTATGCCCTGAAGATTTTTAGCTGAAGTGTTATTCTCCAAAGACAAACTGTTTATGGTTAAAATGCTGACCTTACTTTATATTCTTTACCACTCTTCATCACACTGTAACTAATACATCTCTAAGCCTACCTTCTCGTGACAGTGTAGAAGGGCATGGAAGAAAACAAATCTGTTAGGCTCCTTGCATATGCAACAAGAGCTGGACAAAACCTGCTCAGGATACAAAACAAAGCAATTTTTTTCCTATTAAAAAAAAATTACTTCTGAGTACGACGGAAAGTGGGTCAGTTTCATTCTTTCACCCTTTCTAAATGAGATTTGTCCCACAGTGAAGCTCTAAAAATTGCCAGAAAAAAAAAATAAAACCACCATCCTCCACACAAGATTTTGCTGATAACTTTAATCATAACGGAACACAATATCCTAAGCATCTGCCACAAACCATAATCACCTTTACTTATACAATTCTACAACATGTTTAAAACAGTTACTGAAAAATACCTTTTGATTCCTTGACTGAACATTTAAGAGAGACTGAAGTCTTTTAAGATCCGCATAATCCCTAGGATAAAACACAATAGCATAACTGTAAGTGTTAATAGCTAAAGAACTTGTGTAAGAGTGAAGAAGGACAAGCCACACTGCTCCTGACAGAAAATAAAAGTTTTCTGGTGTTGCCTAGTGTCCCCATTTTGCATACAGAAGAATTTATAACTTCTTCAAAATGCCTTAAATCAACAAAGGTGTAAATAAACTTCGTGACCAGAGTAACAGTTGTCATGTTTATACTGCATTTCAAATTAAAGCATTCTGCTTTGGCAGCTACTGCAAATTCCACGCGGGTCCTGCCGAAGTTCAAAGTAAGACATCAGATACTGTACCTCATCGAGATCCGAGGAGGACTTTTGTCTGTTGCTTTTTCTGTGTTCCTGAACTTTTTGTCCTGACCAGGCATCGTGTAGCACTGTTACTATCGTGTGGCTAAAAACTCATTTCCTTAAAAAGAAAGTAGAGAGACAGAATTCCATCACTGCAGTAAAAGCAGGCCTGTTTACTTACAGAACCAACTGATCTAATTTTAAGAAAAAAAACAGCTTAACCATTTTTTTTAATATGAACCCTTGGGTATTATATGAGGATATCCCTTAGAATCCCAGATATTAACAAGAAAGGAATTGACCTCGGTTTCCCAGCACATGGGTAGGTAATACTGGCCATCTTGCTACTGCATGTATTTTTACAAGCATTTTTCCTCCTCATGCGTCTTATTACCATTTTTTTTTTGACTGTGGATTGGGTATTTCTGTTACAGCCGTGCTTGCAGGCTGACATCAAGGTTGCATGATACAAGCTGCAGTCCAGACAACAGAGAACGTAATAGTTTTCCCATCTAAATAAAGAGAAGAAGGGTAAAAAAAAAAGTGAAGCATCTGCCAAATAAATGAGAAGCACACATCATGCAGTCCACCAAAGAACCACAGAAATTTCAGGAGTTTGGAATCTGGGCCTTCTGAATTTCACTGAAGGTCTTCTAGCCATAGTGCCCAGCTCTTCTTGCCGTGAGACACACGGCACAGCCGAGCAGACCTGGGTGGGCCAGCCCCACCAGGGCCACTACCACATCTTCCGTCCACTACAGACAAACTTCAGGTCTGTAGGTCCGACTTCCCACTAAAGCCCATGGCTTGTTGCTGGCACATTACACAACATTTGCTCACTGAAAATCTGGAAGACTTATCCCAGAGAACTGCATAGAGCTGCAGTGTTATCGGCAGAGCACCTCTGATCTTAAAAATGAGCATATAATACCACTGTCTGATCCTTTCTATGTATTCTACTATTCGTTAAACATGGACTCTTTGGATGTTCCCTTTGGTGTCTCTTTAATAGGATTTTCCATATGAAATATAAAGCCTTCTTTTATCTTTGTACAGTGTAGAATTCCTCTGCAATTGATTTTTTTTTCATCTTCCTTTTTTTTTTTTTTTCCATCTTCCTCATAAAGGCAAAGAAGAAAACTTGGCAGGAGATAAAAGCATTGTAAACTACCAGAAGCTGCTGCTTCCCAACTGAAGATCAGAGTTCTTTTCCCAATTATACATTCTCTCATCAGATACAGAACTATCTAAAATGCAACTGCTGCCAGTATGAACGGTGCTAACTCACTGGAGCGAGCGGCCTGTAAGCCCAGTTCATCCATTTATAGTTTTTCAAACAAGCCTTTATCCTACACCCAGTCCCCCGCTCAGATGATTGAACTGGATCCCCAAGAAATTCCTCCTCTCCTCCATGCACCCACTCAACAGGGTTATTCAAAACACACCTCAGAGCACTTATGTTGTACCAGTTATCCCCAGGGAATGAATACAAACAGCATCTGGCTCTACCAGCCAGCAGACAAAATTCCTGAATTCAGATGAAATCAAATGAAGTTAGTTCAATTCATTGCTTTCTTTTGCTACAAAAGCAGAAGTTAAGAGAAGCCATGTGCATTGATAAGGACGTTTAAGAAACCTCCTAAGATTTTCCATGTGTTGTTTTAGTGATGTTTGTGTTTTACATCCTCTCTCCAACACCCCAAGCCGTTTGGCATATTCCTGAGGCACTGCCTCACATTTACACAGTAAGAAACACTGTGGAACTCCCAAATCCTCAACTTGCTCACGAGTACGTGCGCTAAAAGAAGAGAATTCAACGAAATAAAGAACTGTCAAACAAAACCACACACAAAACAACCTCTCCGTGAGCAAATACCAGTAAATCTTTAACATTTTCAGCAACCCATTTAAAAAAAAGCAGTCCTTGGCTTAAACCTCTAAACCATAAACAGCAGAATTCCTGGTATGGTTAGGACGCAATCCCAAGTTGTTAGGTCTTTGTAAGATTTTGTAAATAATCACAACCGTAGCCCCGTCTGCCAGTTCAGTGCTTTTGCTCTTTGCAGTACCTTAGTAAAGATGAAGCAGAGTCATCTTTTGAAAGTTCGCTGCCATCAGAAGTTCCAATGTCCCTGTACAAAAATCGAACCTGACAAACATCAAGCCGAATTCCCTCCGCTGCTGTTTGAGAAGGAAGGGATGCAGCTCACCCAAGGACACACCCAGCGCTGAGGACTCATCCTGAGGCGACTTCTCTATTTCCTAGAGCCCACTAAGCCAGCGCAAGTCAGTCAGCACTTCAACAAAGAGAGGCCAGCCCTGGCCACAGACTGACCCCGCACGACCTCTTTGGCCTGTCAGCTCCGCATCGCTGTAGGTGCCCAGCTCGCTGCGTTGAGAAACCTGATTCAGGTTACAAAAAAAAAAAAGTGTCTCCTCCCGTAACCCTGTCCCCAGGTAATTCTGCTTTACATGGGCACGGACAATGTGCAGAAAGGTGCGTTGATCCCTGCAGCTTACAGTGCCCTCCAGCTTTCCTGCAGAGACAAACCAGTTAGAAGCCAGCTGCTGGGGAAAACGGAAAATCCTTCCCCCTTCTTTCCCTTCCCAACCTCAGTCACTCCCCTCCACCTCAGCTGATCAGTCTCAAACCTGAGAGAAATATTTCTTTACCTATTCTCACAGTTATTTGACTGGCTTGAAATGACTAAGTTTCCACCCCTGTGTTTGTTCTTCCCTCAGGCCAGCAGAAATTTCCACAAGTCAGGATATTAACTATCCTCAAAACTATCCCCCAGCTGTTAAGCCAGTCATGAGTAACATAGAAGAAGCAAACCAAACAGCACTTGCATTTCACTCAGGTCGTGCCAGAAAAGAAAAGATTGAGATCAGACGACTCTTTAAAAGAACAGAAACACATTAAAAGTAAAATGCCTTTACAGTAGAGTCTTACTCAATTCCATCTAAAATAATTAAATGAGACCAATAGCTAGTTCATTTTAACTGAGGATAATTACATTTAATTAGTTATGTTAATTCAATTACATAGGAAGAGAGATGCTTTCTGATACCGCTGGTGTGTAGGATAGGACAGGAAAAGCTCCAAGAACACTGCCAGAAATGAAAGAATTCACATGATGAGAAACGGGAGACAAAGGAATTACCAGCTCAGCCTTGATCTGTGGCCCAGTCTAGTATTTGTCTCAGATGACACAAGCACTTCCAGAATAAACAAAACCACAAAGACACGTTGGAGGATAAATCTCCTGCCACAAACTGCAGTGTAATGCTTAGAAGGTCTCTTAAACAAAAAGATGTCTTGCATTCTTTATAATCTTTATTAGCAATAACTGCTGAATACAGACCATTTGTAAGCCAACTAGTTGCTTGAATTACCCTTGAACTCGTTTCTTAATCACTCCATAATCTAATCATACGCAGAAGGTTAACTGGCTTTAAAGGTGGATAAACAGTGGATATATGTTGGCTTTAACAGGACTTTTGATGCTGTCACTAGACAGGAATGTATCATAAACTGAGAGTGAGGTCAGATGAAAATTCACACCTTAAAAGAGCAGCTATCGACATATTATTGTCAAAATAGAAATGCACTTCAAATACGGTCACAATGATGGCAAAGGAAGCATCAAAGATGATCAGAAGTTTCCAAAAGGTACTTTTTCTTCTCTAGTCTGGTGCAACCGAAAGGAACCCTGGACCCCTTCCCCTCTTGTTTTCACACAGCACAGCAGTTAGAAGGATGGGCCACCACCAGGGACAGCCCATGGATAGGAAATGCTACTGATGAACCCAGACAAACAATGTTTAAAGAATTTTTCTTACATGTCTTGGCTGACTCAATATGGAAATCTGAATGATATACACAAAAACTTCCACAGGCATATATTTATCCCAAATTTTGTTCTGTTTAATAACTTCTTGGAAGGTTCTCTAAAGGTTAACTAGGATCCAATATAAGGTTCCTGTTTTCCTAACAAATCAAAACATTCAAGCCACTGCTGGTTTGGGGTTAGGTTTTTTCGTTTGTTTTCCCTCTGCACCACCCCCAGAGCCAGTGGAGCCATAAATGGCCAGGCTTATTCTCAGATTCCTGGACTCCCGCAACGCAAGTCTCTAGGCTCTTTTCCCGATCGTAACTTTTATCTGTATAGTCTGCCTAAACCCACCCTGTTAATTCCAGTAAAAACAAACCAAACCACAGAATCACGAGTATCTAGGAAGCAGGTCTGTATCAACTCAAGAACAAAAATCTAGCTCTCCGAAATTCCTCCTCTCTGCCTGCCTCGCTACCAGGCAGACCTTTTCAGGGAACTGCACCCTTACGATTTGGAGCCTCTGGGAATCAGGAGAGATTACTTCAACGCCTTGTTAAGACTCCCGTTCCCCGCCAGCCCCCCCGGCTTCCCCGCCGCTGAGGGGGGAGCGGGGGACAGGGGAAAAGCGCCGCGCCGCTTCCCGCCCTTCCCCACAGAGGCCGGGCTCGAGGAGCGGCAGNAATCGCGCCCCTCCTTCTTGGCGAGCGCCGGTCGCTTCGGCCAACCAGAAGCCGTCGTTTTCTGAGGCGTCCGGACGGCCTAGCCGCCCGCCGCCCGTTGCCATAGGTACGGGGACGCCAACCCGCGAGAGTGAGCCCGCCCCCCGCGGCGCAGAACGGAAGGCAAACCAAAGCCTCGGGAGAGTTCAGGAGATTTTTATTGCTTTTACCGACGTTACAAAAGATAATTTGATTCTAGCGGTACTGAAAACAACAAAGGCTGGATCTTTAACGTGAAAAGACAAGTCGGAAAGTTGTGTCTCTGTATAAACTGAATATTGAGGCTAGGATTTGGAGTCATGGTTTCATTTGCTTTGGATTGTGTTATCAAGTAGGAAAACAGCGCTGTCATTAGAAAAGCAGTCAATAAAAAATTCGAACCGCACAGTATGTCATCATATTTTAAATAACCAGTATTAAAACCAAAATCGTAGTTCAGCTACAGATGCTGAACCCTGGAAGATGCTGAACCCTGACAAAACACCACAAACAGGAGTATCAGCAACAATAGAAAGAAAAACACTATAAATTATGTATCTTGCCAATAAAATCATTTAGAAAAGTACTGATTTTCAAACTCACTATTCCAAGTAAATGTCAACAGATACTAAATTCAATAGGAAAGTGTCCATAGATTAACTTCAATGCCAACTACAAAGTCCTATGAGCCTTCACTAAAAACGTTACAAAACAAAATCAACTTAAAATTACTAAGCAATTTGCTTTATTTGTAATAGCACTACTTTTATGCCGACTCAAAGCCGTGTGCCTCTACTCTTAAAATTAGCCATAAAATAAATTACTGTTGGTATAAACAAAGTATTTCACACATCTGTACTGTACTCGATGATTCCTTTTACCTAGCTGAGTAATTAAAACATTACTAATCATATAAAGCAAAATTAAAACTGAAATCACTGCGGTGCTCATCTATATAGACTACATCGGTGAAAAAAAAATAATAAAAAAAATCATGAACCGGTTCTCTTGGGATGTCCGGAACCTACCGAGAGGACGACCCTTTGGAAGGGTGCAGGTCTGGCCAGCCCAGGTGGGCTTCACAGCCCCTGGAACCTGCCAATGTGCACAGAGCATGATTTTGGAAGCGACCAGAACAAAGACTGAGATGTGGGTGAAGCAAATGAGAACTTACAGAACTTTCATTAAATGAAGCAAAAATGGCCAAGATGTTTGGTTGAAAAAAACAAAACACCACAAACCAAAAAAAAACAACAAAAACAAAACAAAACAAAAAAAACACCACAGACAACCCACTGGGGCACCAAATTCTACCCTAACAGGTTCTGGGATGAGAAACTTGGCAATTTGGAACATTTCACTGAATAATTATATATTATGTTATAGCTGCAAAATTAATCTAGGAAGAGAGCATAATTAAACTTGGGCACATGTAAACAGAATGAAAACCGTTGTCATTGAAATACATGTGAAAATACAAAGAATGAGTTTTGGAGAATATTATAATTTAAACATGAGACTGCATTTTTAAGTGAAGTATTTTTAGATGATATTTTCAATGGAGTGGTCAAAATTAAGACCTACACTTTATGTAAACATTCGTATTTATAAATAAATTAGGAAGAAAAAAAAAAAAAAGAAAAAAAAACAAGAGGGACTTCCTGAGGTGGCTCTGCAGCCAGATAGATACACAGTAGCACTAAGCTCCATTCCGGGAAACCAAGGCATCTTAAAAAAAAAAAGTGCAGGGCTGTTTATTTTCCTGTTGGAATGGAAATAACATTGGCCTAATTATTACAGGGCTTAATCTCTATGAGGGAAAAAAAAATAAAAAATCAGTGCACAGCCATTATTACTGCTCTTCTCAGTCTGTTAAGGCAAAATATACCTCTACATACAGTAGACTACATCCTTAGCTGTTTCACTGGAATACTATGTGGGATTTGAAAGCAAAGAAGGTGTAAAATGAGTAGTTGATCACTAAACCATAGATTATCAATGGGGTGTTATGCACTTCAGACTGGATCTTCTCCTGTTCTCCGGGGGAGGGGTAAAAAGTGCAAAGTAACGTGCTACTGACCGAGAACACTGCAACTAAAGGTCACTGTAAACTGCAAGTCGTCGTATTTCGGACGCCGAATAAAATATCGACACAATTAAAATTAAATAAATACTGCGATTAGTTTTGCGGGGCTTTGGTTTTGTTTCCTTTCAGCTTGACTAGAAAAATATCCACTTCCTGCTAATATTGACCAAACCTTAACCTTTCTGCAGCAGAAGCCAGATACAAGGTGTGCAGCACCAAGGAACCCTGATTTCTGGCAGGAAAGAGTTAAAAAAAAAATCTACGAGGCTTATAGTAATTTTGGGAGTCTTTGGCAAATGGTGCAAGACTGTGAACAAGAAGTGTAAAATACTACTGCGAGGACTAGTACAAAAGTAAGGTGGTGTGGGTAACGCTACATAAACTGCCCAAAACACCTTCCCTCTGGTTCAGAAAGAGCTCCTTAGTAGTCAACAACCGACAGAGCGGTACTTTCTTTTTTTTCTTTTTTTTTTTTTTCCTAAATAGAGCAGAATGTTTTGAGAAACTATCTGCTCTAGTTTCAAGATTTCTCTGTCCGACTAGAGGGAAAATGGGCATTTTTTTGGAAGGGCACATCCTCAAGCTAAGGCACAAGCTACACTATTCGCTAAGAATAAAGGAAAATCTGTACAGGTTATTACACAGTACTGGTCAAACTGGTAATGCAGACCTCACTCGCTTTGCCACTGACCTGAGCCTTTGCTAGGACAGTTGGGAGACCATTATCCATGTTGCTGGAACACCGTCACTTTCTTTCTTTCAACTGTCTTCCCACGTTACATTTAAAGGAAACGGTAACAGTCTGTGTCACTTCAATGCTATTTTTAAACGTTTCCATTTACTCCCACTGATTGCTTTTATTTTTGTAACACACAATTAGCTTCTCTCTAAGTGACACTCGGCTGAAGAGCACCAAAATTCCACCTTGAGTGGCGTTTTCAGATGAACTCTGCCCTGCTGTAGAATCAGCTCCTTCTGCAGCCGTTGAGAATTTTATCACAAGGTCCGGTGGTAAAACTTCCAACTTTGCCAGAAGCAGAATTAAGCAAAGTGCATCTTCTAATTTCAAACGAGCACAGACTCTGGTTAAAGCCGTTGTAATACAGCCAGAAAGAGCGAGTGGCAATTCAAGAATGTAAAGAGATCATTGCAGAAATTAAAGCCAAAAAACTCAGGCATAAGGCAAAAAACACTAATAATGGAAACTGCACAGATAAGTGAGCGAGATTTTCATTTATCCATAGAATTCTCACTATTTCAAATATTATAATGCTAAACACTAGAACTTGAAAATGTAAGTATAATAAATGCACTGACTGCATCTTTATCAGAGAGCCCCCAAAAATCCCATTTACTTTAATAAATGAATATTTACTTTTTCAACTTACACAATAAAAATTTATACTAATTAAAATAAATAAAATGTTTAAAAATAAGTTGGTGTGATATCATATATGCCCTTTACAATGGAGAGGATCAGAACTGTACACACAAATACCACTAGCAATTTGCAATCCATAAAATAATACTGATCATAAATCTATTACAGAATTAAACTACAGCTAATTTAATCAAATACAGAGTAAATTTAAAAATTAATTACGTGATAAATATATTTGATGAGGACAGGAAATACTCTTAAAGTTTCTGTCTTAGAGCTGAGAGAAATCAGACTCTGAAAGTCGATGGAAAAAAGGGAAGTAAAACCAGGAGTGTGCTAAGTATTTATAACTTCCTATAGACCAAATTGCTGTCTGTAAATCCAATTTATATTGTGTAAACATGAAGAGTCCAGAATAGCAAACACTAACTCAGGACTGTAACTACAACTACTGAGTTCATATTGCTACTGGACAATAATGAAAAATTGAGAGGGATTTTTTTTTTTAAAAGAGTAGCGGAACAGAGTATTTACATATATTTTAAGAATTAACCAACCACCTGACTTAGGACTCTAGGCCACTTCTGTAAAATAGGAGAGACAGAATCCAGAAAAGACTAGCACGTAGTAGAGACATAAAACAGTAGTTCTTGTCGACAGCACATTAATATTTGTTCTATGAAATCACAAACCAAAAGTATACTCTGCAAAAATCAAGCAGTAATTGCCTGCAGGGAAAACAAACTTCTCTAGCACATTATAAGCAGAGGTATTGCAAAATTTTAAGCAATGTGGACCAGTAATCACCAGCAAAAGCTGATTTAACTTTTATGGACATATCGATGATTGAAAATAATATGCATTCATTGCAACCTTCCTATTTAAAAAATGAAAATAAAATTCCCGATAAAATAAATAGCTGAAGTGCGATTACCACACACCTTACTTGGAGGAAAATCTTCTCATTACACAAGCCTATCTACAGTGCCCTAAAGAATGGCAGAATTAAATACACATCGCTTCTGAAATTGGAAATCACACTTCCATGGTATCCTACTGATATACACACACACACACAAATACACGCAATTCCCCTCGGTTCGCTTCTATAAAGATGTCTCAGCATCCACGTATCTTACAATGGGCGCATCTTCCACATTTATTTTCACACTTTCTGGTTTTTCAGGGCTGTTGGAAAGCAAAAAGGAAAAGGTAAGGTTGGGTTCCCTTTATTAAAGGTTAACTTCCATTGTTAAATAGAAAATGTTTGAAGACTGAAAGTATTTGTGTTTTTCAGGATGATGCATTTCTACTACGTTCTAGTAATTGTTAAATATTATTCATAGGAACAGCAAAAGCTTAGAGAGGAATTAGCAAGAATTTGTCTATAAATACCATTTCAAGTGCTTTTATTGAATACTTCGATTTGAAATTGTTTTGCAAAACATCTTTTGAAAAAAAAAGAAAAAAGAAAAAAAAAGGTGAGGGGAAACAACCAAAAAAAACCCCACAAAATTGTCTAGTTAAAAAATACTCAAAAGCATGTAACAAGCAACATTATTAACACTGCTTAATTATTGGGCAGGGAAACCATTTTGTTCACAATGCAAGACCAAGAAAACATTTCAGTCTTTTCAAAGAGGGGAAAGCAGACTTGTAACAACAGTAGAGGACAGTGAGAAATGGGATTACGTGTCCACTCCAGTGGAAGAGACCCTAAAGACCACGGGCTGGCTGGCATCCGAACAACCAACACTCTTAGGGACCCAGCCACTAAACAGTGGCTTATCCAAGGACGGAAAAGAACATCCCAAGGTAGTTACAAGACAGCAGAAGAGAAATTGGAACAGCAAGAGAGGGAGGATTCTCTAGGCATGAATTCTAGGAGATGCTCTTTAAAGAAAAAAAACATATCAGAAATTCATGCAAAGAGAAAAATTCTGGGATTCCTTAGAAAAATCTCTGTGATTCCACAGAGTCTATAAAATATGAGAGATGGTGCAGGAAGGAAAAAACCACACAAATCATAATCTGGATCGGTTCAGAAAAGACAAAAAGTATCTTAAAAACAATCTTTTACAAATTATAAGATTTTTAGGAAACGATGCCAGTCCACACATGCCATCTAGAATTTCAAAAGACAGTTCTTGTTTCAAACTGCATCTTATTTGAAATCTATAAATCTGAAAGGAGCAGTACCTAGAGAACCCTTCTTTGCCATAGCACTAAACATCTGTCCATATGATCAGATGAAGACTGTTACACAGAAAAGCCCTGAGAGAACTGAGATGGAAAGTGTACTGGGTATTACTTTCAACTGAGCAGTGGCGACACCTCTACATCTCTCCAGCATCCAGTATAGAAAAAAGGGCAGCAAACACCTCAAAACAGCAAGCAATTGAGTTTAGGCTCAAGGAATTCCTGCCTCCTAACATTTTCCAGATTAATGCAATATCAGATTGCCTCTTGGAAGAGCTAGTTTCCAGCATCAGTGGGTTTTATTTTCCATCTATAGTTTAACAACTTTCTTTCCAAGATGCAATTTTCACCATCCTCATCTCAAGTGGGGCATGTTATGGAATCAAACGGAAATGTCTCACAGCAAAATATGAAAAAATAAAATAAAATAGGTGGAATACTGAATATAATCTAAGTAGATTAAATAAAAAATAAACTGCAAACTGGTCAGAAGCCTAACTTGCTGGTGCTGCATATAATTCTCTACTAACTCAACCCACTCAGGAAACGGGAAAGCGCAAGATGAAGCTCTAACAACTTACTGAAAAACAAATCTAAAAATTTTAATTCTTCTGGAAAGAGAAATACATGTTTGTATCTCTTGAAGCCTTAATACACCCTATATCAGATAAGGAGCTGGAAGCACCCACAAATTCTCTAACAGGCTTCTGAAACTGAGCATAAAAGAATAAAAACTACTAAGCAATAGTTGCATTATGATGGAACAGTCCACAGCTACCAGTCCCTACTAGTTGCAAGCCTTTCAGGAAGGCCTGTATGAGGATATTCCATACAAATATTAAGGATTTTGTTCGTTACCCTTGATAGATTTGACTAGACAGCGAAGGCACCAGGACAGAACAGCAGAATGATTCATTGCACACAGGCTTTCTTGTTTGATGGGGAGCTCACCGAGAAGGAGGCTCCTGACTACCCTAGAAGACACATGTCAGCTTCCAGAAAATGTTCATAGCACCAAGGACTACTCATTCAAGTATACTGTCTTCACAGACTATGAAATATTTGAGCCAGGTTTAATTTTTAGAGATTAAAAATGAGCTGGGGAAAACCAAACCAAGCAATGCACAAAAGCAGGAGGAAGGGCAGCCTCAAGCAATAATGAAAGTGCTGGACTTACCTTTTACTCCCACTGGCATTTGTAATGTTCAGGATCAAACAATTCCCATGCTCACATACACTCTAGCAAAGCTTTTAGAAATCCTAAACCTATCAGAGTAGCATGTAATTGCAGGAAGCAAATAAAAAAACCTTTAAAATCAGAACAATACATTTAATAAAATAATTGGAATTTCTTCTAGAACTTGTTTAGCTTCAGAATAAAGAGCAAAAACAAGCTCAAATTCAAGTTCCCCAAAACGGGGGGGAGGGGTGGAAATATCAATGCAGCTTTACAAAACATGTACATTCATTTTCTGGAGATACATTTCAAGAAATACAGTTATTAGCTGCTAAACACAAGATCACAGTTAGAAAAATGCATGAGTAATTATAGCTACCTCAGGTTAGCTCTGGTTACTTTGGCATTCTCAGTACTCATGGCAAGAGCCTTCCACTGGGCAGTTTTGGCCATTTCGTCTGAGATGTTTACAACTGAGGGATCAATGCTAAAGAACAAACAGACTTTCTGGTTAGTATTCAAGAAGTTGCAACAGCCTTCTACTTTACTGTCACTCATCATTTCCATCAGTTGTGCCTTCTTTCAATATTTACGCAGCCACAAGTCTGAGTTCATCTCTTACAAACTTATTTCACAAAAAAATTTCAAATTTTAACTCTCTAGTATTGCCTTAATCACATTGTATCTTAAAACAGTTTGTCACATAGATACAACTAAGACATGAAGAATATTTGAGAGCTACTTTATTTCTAAATTATCTGTAAATTCACAAAATTATTCTACACCCTCAGAAATAATTGAGTCACATCATTCATCTAAGGCTTTCATAAATCAGAATTATTTTGTTTCCAGGAAATAATTAAAAGAGCAGATGTTATATAATTCTGAAACTGGTAACTCAGTTGAGGTTTACAAGTATTAAAAATCTAGAAGTCCAAATTATCTAGATGGATTTTGAGCTAATTTTTCTCCTGCACGGGAAGGACATTTTTCAAGGTTTTTTTGCCACCCCACCCCTCTCCCAAATCCTGCAGAAGGTAAGTTCACCCTCACACATGGTAGGCTTTCAAAACCTATGTCACTCTTTGCCCTCCACATATTCCTAAGTACAGCAAACTCAGGTGTTGTCTGCAGGTGTGCTTGCTGTTCTTTTCCACACCCAAGTTTCAGAATCTACTCTAGGGTATCCGTAGTAATTTTTCAAACTGTGTAGAAATCTTTCAAAGCCCTTTTTCCTCAGGATTCCCCACGAGATGCAAGACAGCAAAATACATCGTAAAGACACACACACAGAGTTGAGGAAATCCTAGTTCTAGGGTGAGAGCAGTTAGCAACTCAAATGTTTTTTAAAAAACCTTTAGCATTCAGCATTTTCACATGAGTTGCTGAAGCCTGATTAACAGCACTCAGCAGGAGTATCCCTCTAATCCAAAATTCTGCCTGCTCCCCACTCAGAGCAGGGCAGACCTGACACTACACTAGAGCCATAATAAAGTCATTTTTTAACCTGGGAACCCTTAGTATTAGAGGTTAAAAAAAGGTGGCAAGCTATTTATCTGTCACATCTTCTAGGTGTGTTGAACAACTGCAGAATACCTACCAACCAAGCTGAATACATCCCTAGTAAGGGAGATACAGACAACACACCTCCTAGTGTTGAAGGAAGTTTCCATCAGTGAAATTCCAGCACTTCATTTTCTGGAAGAGAACCACCGGTAACCCTGTCCTCACATTAACTTTCAGAAAATTACCTTTTTAATTAAAACCAGCTGCCTGTAAAAAGGTTTTCCTCTATTACAGAAACTATAGACTTTAGCCCTCACTTAAATAAATCATCAAAGAACTGCACACTCAGACTTCTTCTGAAAAATCCAAGTGGCTGGTAAACACATGGCTCAACTGATGCTATTAGTTGCTTAACACTGAGTATTTCATGCAGAGTAACACACAAGTATTCCATGAAAACTGACCAAGGAGGCTTCTTCAACTTGAGTACAGCTGGTCGAAATTGAGTCATCTGATCTGTTCAAGATGGTCATGTAAATTTATAATTAAGATGCCGTTTTAAAGAAAAATGCAACATAAAAATGTTACTATAGCACCATGAAATATTTCTTTGTACTTCCTAATAATGGCTGAGTTACAAGTTTTGGGAAAATAATTAATTCAACTTCTACACAGTCAACTTAATATGAAACAAGTTACACCACGTGAAACAGAAACTCTTAAAAGACCAACATTTTATTATACCTGTATTTTAGGTTTTTTACAGGAAAATCCAAATTTGCTTCTCCATATGCAAGGTGTACACTTTCAGTGTCCCCTGTCTGAAGCATTCTCTCTGCTTCCTGTAAATTCCAAGTAAAAAAGTTTATAAAACCACTCATGCAGCAAAAATCGAAGTAGTATCTCATGCTGACAGTTAGTATCCATAGAAGGACCTGTAGGTACTGGAGTTGAATGCAGGAGATAAAAAAAAAAAAAAAATCTTCAAATATCTTAGAAGTGTTTATCCAGGTAGGTGGGATGGGAGAGAGGGGAGAAGGAGGGAAGTTTCGTAAGGAGTGCAGCTAGCTGTTGCAGACTGAGGTAAGACTTTTATGGAGAAGTCATACAAGCTATATTACTGTATTCTTGGTAAATAACAGTTGGGTTTAACCATGGCTTTGCAAGGGAACCAACATCTAGTGTTAAAATCTGCTTCTTTCCACTTTGCTTGCTAAGTTTAATCACAAATCAGAGTCACAGTTCCTAATAATATCACTGAAACAGTGTCTTTTCCCTACCTTAATTGCCAGTAATAGTTCCTCTAGCAATCTCACTAGTGAATAATTTCAAGACGTGCATTTGTTACACAAGGCTATGTGCTCAGGTCACTTCTGTCTCACCGAATATTTTTCAGTAATTTACAATATGCTTCGTTTGATTGTTTTCACACTCACCGCTTTCTCTTTCTTCTTTTTGTCATCTTCTTTCTTCTTTTTACTTTCTGGCATAAGATCATCAAGCCAGCTAAGCTCTCTTTTGGTGAAACACAAATCCATGAGCTTGCGAATGAACACTAATGCTAGAACCTTAAGGAAACCATAAATGGCATCATTTATATGACTGTTTAAATGAACGAAAATCCATACACACTTCCAGAATCTTTAACTGAAGTCCTTTTTTATTGTACTAGCTTTAGCTTACCACAGCGTTAAAAACCTTCCCCTTTCAACAACTATTCGTAACTGAATTGCTCATTCTTAGGAAATTAAAACTCCTCATGTTTCAGAAGTTAACAAAAATTGTACTACGGGTTCTTTTGTTTCTTCCCCACTCCCTCCTTTCTTAAGGCAGTAAATAAGTTCTGAAGAGATCCTGGATGACGAACATACTCTTGGAAAATTATTAACTTGTAAAACAGAAAACTTACCATCATGGGGAAAACAACAGCAGCTGCAGAAGCTTTAATCACCCACAAAAGAACTAGACAAGTGAGCTGAACAACTGTAAAGATATGGACCTTCCAGAGTGGCACGTAACGGAGATAAATCAGGTCAGGCTGATGTTTGGCAGGCATTCCAAACAGTTTTATACGGTCAAAAAACTGCATTGAAACGGAAAATCATCCTTCAGTTAATAAAAAAACATTTTCAGCAAACTCCAGAAACCTAAGGTAATCCCAAATAAAACTCTAATGAAGGGCACTGAACTTTCAAGGGGGTGGGGCAGGGGGCTGTTATGTTGGGTTCTCCCCTCTATCCCAACATCACTATGGAATTCCAGAATATTTTGGAAAATCTGTTGCTCAGCTACTCTGCTGAAAGAATAATGTAAAAGAAATGGAGAAGTGAAGGCACAACACAGTAAGAACAAATATCTGAACATAACACTCAATTATCCTACATACTACTCAGGCAAGATGGGCTAACATAATTGTTGCTCACAAGGTAATTAATGCGTTACAGTTTCCTTTTCCTTCACCGTGAAACAAAAGCAAACTGCTCATTAAAATCAGACTTTACCTGAATGCCTTTTAATGAGGATACTCCCATGTAAAGAAAGACACCATACAAAACTGGCATTGGAATAAACTGCGGAGGAAAAAAAGCCCACACAGTTACTTGTGGAATAAACAGGACATAACAAAGTCATAGGATTGAAAAGACACGGACGAACTATTTTTCATTTTGTGTTATATTTAAGTGAAATCTGTAAAAGCTGAGGCTATTCATTCATAGAGAAAACAGAAGCATCATTGAGCATCAAAAAAAAAAAAAAAATAAATCTAGAGCTAATCAAGCTATCACCAGGACTAACAAAGTAGTTCAACTTTAACTGCCCATGTACTTTTAATTACTGATCTTGCACTTCTGAAACAGATGAAACCTAACCTACCATACCTATTGAGCTATGAAAATCTGCTCATTATTCAGGCTAAATTTTGCTCTAAGAAGATGCTCAACTTAAAGCTTGCTAAGATAATGAAGCTGTCCAGTGATCTTCATGGCACTTGCATCAAACCCCCGCAGCCTAGACAAAGCAAGTGACACTTTTTGTTTGCTCCCGAATTCATGAAACTTCTGAGCCAAGACACAATTATACATCTTAATAAAAACTGCTGCTATCAAGCCCTAATAAAATCCTTTACTGAAACTTTAATAGTGTGGAATGAAACTATGCCTTAGGGAGTCATTACTACATGTATGTGTGTGTGTGTGTGTGTATCACAGTAAGCTGTATAATTTGACATGCTAGTTGTTTATTTATGTTAACTTCTACTGCATTAAAATCAGTATAAATCCATAACTGATACAGCAGCAAAGGCTTTGGTCCTTTTCCTTCTTTTGAACAATAACAGCCATTCACATTGAAAAAAAGCCCAAACATTTCATAAAGACCAAATATTAATAATTTCATTCCTACCACTCTTGCTTCCACAAAATAATAGAAGTACTAGTTTCTAAGAATCATTTGTTAAAACACAGGGGAAACATGTAGTTCAGCAATGAGTACCTTTTGCTTTTGAGCAACAATAAATCTATTTCAATATTTCTGTTTCTGCTCCTTTGCATTATACAGCTGAACTCTCACAGCTTTTCAGCCAGAGACTGTCAAATCTGAATCCTCATTTTCAATAACTGCTACTGCCTTGTTCTCAGATCTTTACATTCTTTATCGCACAGAATTGGTCAACTACTAACGATAAGGTGCAGCTCTAATTGCTAAAATACAGCTGTGTGTTCCAAGGTTTATTTCTTCCCATGTTCTAAAATTAAACAGCCATCAAAAGCTACCTATTTGTGAGATGACCAAATACACTTTTACAAAGTTCTTTAAAGGTATTACAAATTATGCAATTTATGCCATATCTGCTATTTTGGTAACAAAAAGGCAAGTTTTTTAATTTTTCCTTTCAACTGTTGGATTTGAAACAACAAAGCAGAACTTGAACAGATTTTATACTCAAATCTGAGCAAAAAGCCAACTGAACTGACTCGTTTTATTCCAATAAAGTCTTTGGAAGGGCATTATGGATATAAATTAAGAGACAAAAAGTGTAAACTGAGGCCAGAATACAACCTGCAGAATCTCTGTTACACCGTGACAATGACACTTTAAACAGAAAAGGAAATTTAGTAAGAAAGAGAAGTGTTCACTTCTCTTTCTTATTAAATTTCACTTCCAGTGACATTGTTACTTTTTAAACCAGGTGTTTCTGTTTCTTTTGCTATATTCTATTACTTCCACTTACGTAACTTTATTTATATCGATCATACACCTTTTCTCTCTCTGTTTATGCGCTCACATAAGAGCTACAGAAGAACTATTTTAGGTAACATGGACTTGAGAAAATGAAAAATAGCTGGCAAGAAAATCTGGTAACATGGACAGGGGTTGCTTTCTTCACTACTCATTGCATTGCTAGTTTGCTCAGATTTCATTTTGCTACATCTCTCCCCATCATTTCTATTCAACTAACACCTATTGTTTAAAAAAAAAAAAAAAAAAAAAAGCACCATTTGAGAATGAGCCCAGGCAAATTTTACTTAACATAATAAAACTTCCTAACATTATGAAATGCTAAGTCACAATATCAAAATCAAAAGCACAAAGAAAACACAAATGTTTCGGAAAAACTGTCTTTTACCTTTAACACGGAAGTCATGAACACTGACAGCCCCATCAGAACAAAAATCATCAACCCTGTCACTCGCTGCTCCCGGATTCCCAAAAACTTTGGTTGCTCTCCTGGTGCCGAGCATTCAGATTCAACTTTCAGGCTGTTAACATGACTTATAGACAGGACAGTTGCAGCAACAAACCATGGTAAGCCCATGAGAGAACATATCCCCAACATAACACCAACCATGAGGAGATCAAGATGATAACCACAGCCTTTCTGTAAATTTAAGCAAATAAATCATTTGATAAATTTTGTATGATACCGTATTTATAACTTAGCTGGTAAATAGCAGGTAACTACAAAAGTCAGATACTTTGAGAATATCCACAAAATTATATTGCTCTTTATTAGTGAATATATAAATTTATTTAGTAATGTTTCACAGACTTGTAGAATGTATCTGATTTAACACAAACTTGAATTTCACAACATTAGAGTTTTGAGAAAATGACTTCTACCTTCAGCTTATGCTCTTTCCTGTTTATAATAACAGCTGTTATTTGTTGATCCATGAAAATGAGAATGGTACAGAGCAAAGCAGGGACAGCAGCTATCAAGAGTGTCCACCAGGGATTGCTTCCTAGAGGATCTATGAACCATCCTCGGTCTTTTCGAGTGGGCTGAAAAAAAAACAAAAACACAAACATCAACAATAAAAATGACTAAGATAAAATGCAGATTTCACTGCTACAAACAGCTGTAATAAACAGATCAATAGTCTCTT
This sequence comes from Baryphthengus martii, assembly GCA_013396935.1. Lineage (NCBI taxonomy): Eukaryota > Metazoa > Chordata > Aves > Coraciiformes > Momotidae > Baryphthengus > Baryphthengus martii. Next base: position 141,538 of record VWZK01009231.1, read on the forward strand.
AAAGATGTGTTTAGACTTTTTTTTTTCCAATGGCTTTGATCAAAAGACTGATTTGGATGTTACAAATGAATCTGACATTTATGCAGAAAAAAACTAAACAAAATCTATTTCATTCCTTCATTTCTGCACATTAGCACAAAATAATGCTTCCTTTTTAGTGATATAATGTAAGTATAGTCTCTTCTGTCAGGGGAGATACACATCCAAAAGAGGAAAGGCAGATTACTTCAACTACATCATCAATAAAAAAATAATAAAAAAAAAAAGGTAAATTTCTGTTTCTATACAATCCCATCATTCTACTGTCTATGAAACTACAAGCATTTAAAAAGTTATGCTTTTTAAAAGGTTTTACTACTTACTTCAAATTTCTCTGGAACATGAAGCTTAGGAGAAGGCACTCCTACAAGATAGTCAATCAAAACCATGATTACTATGGTCAGAAATACTGCAAAGTCACTGATGGTAGAACGCACCTATAAAGACAAGAATCTGGTTAACTGTTGCTTTTTCATCACTATAGTTTACATCTATAGAAAGACCATTGTCTCCCTTACGAATAGTGAAGTCTATTCATATTGTACTACATCACCAAACATGGTATTTATTTCCTCTCTTCATTTTATCATTTAAGCTGCCTGCCAGCACAGCATGAAGCTGCAGGAGGTGAGTATTCTGTGCAACTGCTCATCTGATTATCTCTTTCAAAAATGACCCACTGTAAGAAGTAAATTATTTAAAATAAAGCCTTCCTCATCTTCCTGCCCCCTCAACCCCACTAGGAGGCTGTGCCATCACTACTAGTCTTTTGCAGCTAAACTCAATAACATCACTGAATTGCTCTGAAATTAATATTCATACATTTGATGTTTTAATAGATAGGAGGGGGGTGATTTGCAACAGGTTCAAGTTATCAAAGGTGACTTTATTAAACATAAGAGACAGGAAGTTCCACCTCAACATGAGGAAAAATTTCTTCACTGTGAGAGGATGGAGCCTGGCCCAGGCTGCCCAAAGAGGTTGTGAAGTCTCCTTCTCTGGAGACTTTCCAAACCCCCCTGGATCTGTTGCTGTGTGGCCTGCCCTGGGTGATCCTGCCCTGGCAGGGCGGTTGGACTCAATCTCCAGAGGTCCCTTCCAACCCCTGCCATTCTGTGGTTCTATGCCACATTGTAGGGATGAGCTGACGCTTATAGAAAATTTCACGGCTCTATTTTGGTTAGCAGAAATAAGTTGTGTAAATCAGTCCAAGGAAAAATCAATCTATTGGCCTCTATTAGAAACAGTAATCCCCTGAGGATCCACCCAGAACCCTTCTTACATTAGCAGTGTGAAGAAAGCAATCAACCATTCTATATGGCTAGGTGAGGAAAACAGCAGCAGTATTAGCTCTCTATATGATACCTGGCAATATCCATTCCTATGGGGACACGGACTGCTTAGGTCTTCTAATGTTTAGAACATCTTGTTATAACTACAGGCAAGTAGCAAGTAAGCACCGAATTTTCTGCAGCCAGTTTCTTTCCTCTAATGTCTTTTTTTTTTCCATTATTAATTGACTTTCTGGTTTTAATTTCTTTTTCTGTCTTAAAAGAAATCTCTCAATACAAAGTTCTGAGGCAAAATAGAAAATTCAACTCCATTAAGTTATACCGATATATTTATCACAAGATAGCAACAGTCTCTAATCTGAGTTACCTTAGTTGGGAAGTAGCGTTTGGTCTTGAATTGCTTAAGGAAAGAGGAGAGGAAAAATGTTGTAAAGAATAATATGACAGACCAGAAGAGAACATCTGGAATATATGGTCCATGATGGCCACAAGCTGATCCACGAAACACACCATGAAATTCTAAACATTCCTGCAAAGAAAAAAACTCCTTAAATTTCTATATTTTTTTGATTTAATACATTCAACTTAACTTGTAGCTTTTATAAAACACATTTAAGAACCTTTGCAATCCCAAAAGGGAGTTCTTTCCTTCATCACCATCTCATGCCAAAATGCCAAAAATGCTTGCTGTGTGTTCCAGAAGAGCCACAGTAGCCATCACTGACGATTTCAGGGTGCTAAAATGCTGGGAGATGTCCAAGAAGAAATGACTTCTCTACATTTGTCTCATTTCTATTCTATTTCTCAGGGCATCACAAGATCAAATATACAAACAGACTGAGGATTAAGTCCAGGAAAAGCAGACTATCCAACATCAACTTTCAAGTTAACAAACAAAAAAAAGAATCTCAGTTTCTCCCATCTCTTTATTCTTAACTGTGTTTTGCCCCGATACAGTTAAGGAAAAAAACAGACTCCTAAAAAATGAGATTAACTCAACTGTAAGAAAAAAACCAAAACAGTATCTAATAAAGTAGAAAAGCATCTTAACTAACGAGTTTGAATAAAGAAAAAAAAGTCAGACGATCCCTACCCAAAAGGCTCATCGAAATGCAAAGTAGAGAATTAAAGTAACCATATGGAGTAGAAGGAAACAACAAGCTAACAAATCAAACAGTTGGAAGCAACACTGCCGCCACCTAGTCTTTAAACAGGTTAATTTACTGAAAGTCTAACTTAAGGTAAAAATTCTCCCTGTTAACAATCTACTTTGATTATAAGCACCACCAAATCCTGGATGAGTTCTGTCTCTGGGAAGGCTAAAGATGCTGAAGAGAATGAAAAGGTATATAAAAGAAATATAAATTCAAGAGAAATTGTCATACGAGGTGATTATTGTAGACTAGGAGCCATTAGAAAACACTACAGCAAAAACTCAAGTAGAACACTGAGGTTTTTCATAGTATTTTGTGCAGAACACCTACTTTCCATGTGAAAATCTACACAAGGAGAGCCCATTCATGCCTATCTGCTGCTATTTTAGGTAGCCTAAGACAGCAGAGACACACACAGCTGGCAGATGCAACACAACATCTGTAGCAGATCCAAATCATTCAAGATGTAGGTAGAAACCAGATGCCAGGCCAAGTAGAGTGGCCGTAGACGGTTATATTTAGGCAACTGAATTCCATCCAAGGGAACAGTAAAATCAGCAAACTGTTTCTTCCTAGAAGCGGGCAGTGTCACTTATAACTTTCCTTCTCTTCACCTACCCACAAAATTAGAGTTCTAAAGTAGCCAGTTCAGAAAGTATTGCTGTCAAGCCTATTCCTTCAAATAGTTCTTCCCGTTTCCTCTTAACCTTCGATTTTCCAAATAATTATTTTCTTCCAATCAATATTTAGGTCGTTTCTTTGTTGCAGTTTGATATCAATGTCTAACAAACTAAAGTGTGGCAAACACATTTCATAACTGCAGACTCCATCCTCCATCCTCGCACCTTCTTAAAAATACTTGTTCATCTTTTCCACGAAACTGAAGGACACAATCTCCTGTTTATTCACCTCATCATATTCAAATGCACTTCAGAAAGAAGACTGTTCTGCTCATCCAAACCACTACAATGATTGTTTTAAGCATTATGGGAGGAGTAAGAGTCCAGAAATACAGTCTTAAATAAAAGAGTTCAGGTTCAAATCAAGGAAGCTATCAGATGAAAAATACTAAACAAATCTGGTATCTTGTGTGGGTATTCCTTTTTTATATGTGCATATACACTCACACATACAGCTTTTAGATACTCACAGAAACCGTAAGATTACTCCACGCTATATTTTCCACAGATCTATTCATAATCCTCCACACCTGCAAAGTTTCATTGCTGGGTTTCTCAGGCTCAGAACATACACACCTGAAGGGAGGGGGGGGGAATAAAAATACATGCTTTTAAGCCGTATGTGCCAAACTGCAGCAATTTGCAGTCATTTCAAATATCCTAAAGAATTTAAACCAGATTTTAAATCAACCTTCTATGAAAGTAGTAGAGTATACAATGACTCCTTACATGACATGAATTAGGATTACTGGGAGGGTGCGTGTGTGTTTGAAATGCAGAATCAAAGAAACAATTGCTCAGAAAGTTTAATAGACTGGACCAAAAAAACCCCAAAACTCCAACTATGTATTTTAAAGAATCAGGAGCTGGAAAAACGTGGACTTAACTATATGATTGATCTACCAGATCTTAAACAGAATGAGACCTGAAAAATAAAAGTAAATAGGTAATACATGCAGACTTCTACATAATGTGAAAAAAAAAAGATGAAGATAAAAATGCAAACGACACCACCTTCCACCAACCCTACACTAACATATAATGTATTACTTCTAAAGATTGCTACGTAGTTTGACTAACTTCCCACAAATAATTTTTTATGGCTGTGTACAAAGTGAGGGTTTTTGATTTCTATACAGCGTAACATCCCACGATAATTCAAACCTTAACTAGTTCTACTGTACGCCAACATAACAGAAAACAGATTGAAAACATTTCATTTAAAAAAATGGTGTAGGTGGCAGTCTCAGCAACTCCCTTTTCTAACCAGACATGTCACTAGCCTCTAGATGGTTTCAGTCTTTTCTAAAATTGTGGTTGATTTAGCCACTTCTCCTGCACGGGGCATGCCTCCATCAGCTACACATGACCAAACCTGGGCACCCTGAATTAAGACACCATTTTTGAGTATGTAGTGGGGTAACTGAAGATATAAATGCATCGACTGACTAGATTTAAAGCAACAGCATACATGCTCTTTTCATAAATTTTGCAATAAGTGAAAGTGCCCCTCCCTGATGCGGTGGTTTACAAACTTGGACTGCAGAATCCCTTCTGTCAAATACATCAGCACACATCAGTAAAACCACCACCACATCACATCAAATATTGATTTAATGGGATGTTTTCAAGTAAAGCTATTCAAGTACCCCAAGCTGTAAGCTTGACACGTAAATATTCACATAGGAGACGAGAAACAGATAATATAGTAAGAAAGAAGCCTTTTTCTATAGGACTGACATGGTTTAGACCCAGCACTGCAGAGCCACGCACTCACTGACCTCTCACCCCTCAAAACAGGGAGGAGAAGAGGGAGAAAAACATAAAACCCCATGGATTGAGATAAGTAATACCACCACCAGCAGTAATGAAACACTATACAAAATGAGCAATACAGAACGAACGTAATGGGGAGACAGAATCTAAATAAATGCCTGCTTCTTAATGCCACATTGGTGTTAAGAGGGTTATTCCCAATTTTGATGACAAAAGAATGGTGGAAGGGTAAACTTGCATCCTGGGAGCATGAAGGTAATGAAGGAAAAAGCACTAAGAATCTAGATTTGTGATGCATGATACAGGAAGGCCACTGTAAGGCCTCCCTGGAGCCTTCTCTTCTCCAGGCTGAACAACCCCAATTCTCTCAGTCTTTCTTCACAGGGTTAAGTGTTCCGTTCCTCTGATTGTTTTTGTGACTCTTTTCCTGCTTCAACAGGTTTGTATCTTTCTTGTGCTGAGGACTCCAGAGCTGGACAAAATACTCCAGGGGGGGTCTCATCAGACCTTCTCACCAGAAGCTCTCCATGCCTCAGCTCCCTAGGAACAATCCTCCCTGATTTCTAGAAGCAGCAAGACAAAATCCCTCTTCTGACTTTTAATCTCCAAGCTGACCTTTAATAAAGCTGCAATTACAGGAAGCATTGTCACAGCCCTTCACCCCTTCCAATCACTCAGAGCTGACACAGAAAATTCAATTCCACAGCATCTGAACAAAATTGTTCTGAGGTTTCTCATGCCCATACCACCCCCAACATTCCTTCTACCCTTCACGGAGAGGCATACGTTGCAGCTTACTAAACGGTATGTCTCTCTACTATTAACATTTTCCCCACGTATTTTACTAGCGGATAGAAGCTCGGTACTTACGAATATAAAGTCAGTTTATCCAAATCATTGTGCATATTGAAGGCATACACTTCTCCCAAATGAAAAAGTTTTTCCAATGCCTCGTAAATAAATATGATGCATATAAGCGCTGCAAACGCTTCCTCGGTAAATCGAGTGATGTAACACACCAGGCTGCTGGCATCTGTGGCTACAAGCACTATGCAGAAAAATGCAGTCCACAGACCAATGCTAGTTCGCAGGGAGAGGTAGGAAAGATCATAATCCCTGGGTGACAAAAAGAAACAAAAGTATTAACTGAGCCGGAAGTCCCACAATACTGTATTCTTATTTCAGAATAGATCACGAAGCCAAGCTTGACAGGTCTTCATTGCTTTTCTCATCCTTGATGTTGGTTCTGAAGGAAGCACAAACTTTTCTGTCTGATCTTCCACGAAAGCAAAGCAGCACTGCAAGGTGTTTCTAGTATCGTGAGTGCAACTACCCAGCTTGGGAAGCATCACTGGGAGGATTTCTTCTGGAGGGCTGATCTATCCCTGCCTTGCCCTGCAGAATGAAATGCTCCATCTTCACAGAGTCAGAACAGAACTTTTATTGAAGTCCTAGCCACTTCGCATCACTGTTTTTCTCATGAGGGCACGCCAGTGCCTCACAGCTTTGCCAAACCACATTCATCTCCCAGTCTCTTGCTGCTGCACGTACATCTTCATGAACATCCACTTTTAACACACATCTGCTTTCAATCACAGCTATTCTAACAGGCTCCTCCATTAGAAACTCCATGAAGCTCATACAAGTATCACTTACCTGCAAAATTTAAACAGTATTTTTTCAAATACTAGAACTGGTCCGGTGCTTCCCAAAATAGTAAGAGGTTGCCCAGCAAAGAGAGAATAGGCAATCCCAGTTAATGAGGCTCCAAAGAGAGACTCTATTGCACTCTGTTTGGGGGAAAAGAAATTGCTGTAACTATGCTGTCTTTCAGGTTAGTGTTTAGCATCACATCTGCATAAACACAGTTTTAAGGTGCACTAACTTAGAAACAAGACAAGATGTAAAAAACATGTCATTAATATTGACGTTTCAGACAAGAATAATTTAACAAAGTTTTGCAGTAACAATATCATGGACAAAAGATTTTTGAAAACTTCACTCCTGAGAAACATAAAACCATTAAAAAACATGAGAACAAGTTACTAGTCCCACTAACTCTGGAGGAAAAATCTACACACAACTACTATTTTTTTTTAAGGAGTTACTCAACATGTTGTTTATGGAAAGAATTGTCTGTGTCTGCAAAGAAAACAGATCTTGCAACATACCTGTATCAAAACATGATACGGTGTGCCCTAGCAAACCTGCATCAGTCAACCAAGCATGACAAAAGAAAAATAAAAACTGACAAGTGGAGGTGCAGGGGAAATTACTGAACACGACTGGTTTATGTATACATGACACCAAAAATAGATGAGAGCAAACCAATGTCCCACCTGGTAATGCATTTCTTTTTATTGAAGTTAAGATATCTACTTCAGCTTCTGAATTAAATGTTTTACTGTAACTTTTTCTGTTAAAAAGAAAAGAAGTTACAATGCACCTCCTAAAAGAGAGGGGCAGGACTTTTAGATATGGAAATTATATTAAAGTTACTTGAAAATAGTTAACTACACCATTTACAATTATGAGAAATTATGGGTTAGAGATTAAAGGCTGCCTGATGGAATTTTTAAGTGTTTGCTATTTTGCAATTACGCGAGCCTAAGAAAACAGTATTTATTGTTCGAAACAATAAACTGGGCAAAAGACTTTGCTGAACTTGGGCTACTAAAAATGAAAACAAGTCCTCTGTTCATGTCATTAGGAAAAAAAAAAAAATTATATAATCCCAGTCTCTTGTTCTATTACCTTTGAATTAGCGCTTTTGGTTAGTCAATGCATTAACCTCGGGGCTCTCAATCAGGGTGGCAGAGACAGGAGTACTGGGGAGGTGATGACCTCTGGGAATGTGAGGGAAGGTTTCAAACACAAAGTGTGTACCTTACAGTGTCAGCTACTGTGCTTGGTTGAACATGTGTGTGCAGTAACTAAACTTTATATTCAATGATGCACACCAAGTATCTGAAGGCAGGAACAAACCCACAAACAATTCCAGAGAGCTAAAAGAAAGAAGGTGTTTAAGAATCAAGCTTTAAAAGGAGCATATTTTTATAATTTTACGTGACGCACATTCAAAGACTACCTTGGTATTTGGTAACCATTCCTACATTTAGAGGGGCAAAACCAACACACAACAATACTATTCACTTCCACATTTGCTACCAGCTCAAAGTGTTACATCAATAAACAAGATGAACTGAAATAGATAAAATAGTTCACTAAATTTTAATATAGTAGCAGCTTAACAACTTGATCAAGAAGAATTTTATAGCATCGTTAAGCTTTACTAGAAGTTTAAAATCTGTAAGAGACATGTCTGAATACATCATTCCCTCCCCCAAAAAGCACAGAGCCTTGTTTCTTTGCAATAGATTTAAAAACAGAAAATACACTTCAAACTATTTTACTCACAAGCCAATCAACTCAAACACTAAATTATTAACATTGCTGATGTTAAGTATTCTTTCCCTGCTCGAAAAACCAAAGTGTAATAATATTTTAGTTAGAAAGGTGCTGGTGTTACCTACTGCCCAACAAAAGCCTACTACAATTTTGTATGCATCTGGTTTATATTGCAGTAATTTACAATGAAGAGTATTTTCTGCTCATAAACCTTATTACCTTAAGAAGATACCATTAGTGAAAGCATATACATATCCTGTCCGTTACTTAAACACACAATTGAGTGCTCCCTGTCCACCGCAGGCATTATCATCCTCGTAGGCCTACTACTCAAGGCCAGTACATGTTCTCGGCTATCCACCTTGAGCCTCTGACTTTGCCTAAAGTAGGCCTAGTGGGATGGTGCACCTTTACTGCCATTCAGTATTTTTCAATAGCCAAAAAGAAGGCAATGCAAGCCTTTTCTCAATTCATGAAGCCGTTCATCTAATAAGGCAGGATAAACATTTTTTTTTTTTTTTTTTACCTCCACTGTGCATCTTCTCCTGTTCACATGGGTTCCCCACATTTTCCACAGCAATTACCTTTTGGGGAAGATCTGCTTTGGGGCAGGCTAATCAAGTGCTGTGGGTAAATTCTTCAAATACAAGTATAAATAAATGAGACAAATGCACACAGTGACTTGCCTCTGAAGGTCTAAAAGCCTGGCCACTACCATTCTTTGTACTCACTATTCTGCCTTGTGTAGCTTCTCCCAGGAGCCCTCCAAAAGTGATTACAGGAGACATACAGGCACAGTATAGGAAAAGAATCGAGGCCAGGCACTGCAGGCTTAATGCATCCTTGAAGTCACTCAAGAAAAAAGGTGCTTTCCTTTGGATGTCAAGTATCAAACCACCAAAAAGCCTAAATAGGTGAGATGAAACTCGTCAAACTGTACACTAAAGGATTCTAGCTAGTTCAAAACTTTGGGCTACACATGACTGCCAGTGCTTAATGCCAGCACAAATTAGCTATTTCATAATCCAGATTAAAGCATAACAATTTAAAATGTAAATGAGAGTCTTATCTATTCCAATTCAGTAGTATTTCAAATACAATCAAGCAGGTTATCCACATTTTAAAAAGCTGGCTAGGTATTTTCTTATATGGGCTAGATACTGAAAAAATATCTTTGCAAATGATTTTAGCTAAATAATGTTTTAAGTCACATCTGTTTCACAATATTCAAAACAAGGAACAGAAGTAGTATGCTAAAACTCAACCAAGACCACTGCATTGATACATTTCAATATTACTACTCCAATAAGTAACTGCAGCTTTTTGATTTGAAGTATCTACATATGGTAAGGTCCATAAATACATTTATGGTCTATGATTTTTAATAGTGTTTTCATTTGGAGTATAGAGATATTCTACAAATGGAAATACAAAACCAAACATAGTATGTCAGTTCAACCGGGTGAGTCACTGGCAAGAAACCAAAAAAATCTTTTGGCAGTTTCCAGAAAACAATTCAGGACTCCAAAATAATAGGTATAATTTGCATTTACAAAAAAAAAAAATAATTTTGAATTACTAAAAAAATTCCATTTGTAAGAAAAACAATAATCTCATCTAAAGAAAATTATGTGGGAAGAAATGAACTCATCTTCATGTATTGTCTGTAAAAAAGGCCAAAAGTAGATATGACAAAGTCAAAATGGTAAAAATAAACACAAATGTTGTAAAGTCCTTCTTGCAAAGGTGTGAGAAAAATGCATCTCATTTAGAAGTTTACTGTTTTGGGGATAACAATATCATCCATCTTTTCCAGAATTTCTCACTTCATTTAATCTCTACTCTCTCATATGAGGTATTATGGCTTAACCTTAACCAGGCATTTCCGGCATTGGGCACTTTTTTGGCAAGTATTTCGGAATGAACAGAGAACAACACAACTTAACTGGCAGAAATTCCTTCAGTTTTATTTTACATCTAAAAGAAACCTAACCAAAACTGAAACCTAACCGATATCAAAGCATTTTTTTGCCATTTTATATTCCTTGCTGTTCTATTTCATACACGTTTAATAAAATACATTTGCATTAATGGAAATTTTTAGTACCTAGCCCAATATTGAAATTTGTATATTCCTGCTGTAATTACGACAATTGCATGCTCTTGACAATTAAAAATTAAAACTCAACTCTTAAAAAAATCAGTTAGTTACATTAGGCGGCATCTTATATTAAATCCTTCACAAATGTGTTGAGAAACATTGCCCCAGGCTTGAAAATGCTTTAAGCAGATTAGCATTTACAGGCAAGAATCCAACACTTGAAAAGGAAAAAGGATGCGCTCTGACACTCACACCGTGATTTTTTATGTTCTAATGTCATCATTAAAAACTGTGAAGATTTATCATTTTTATTTCTTTATGGTAACTAGTATTTAGGGAAGTGAACACACCTTCCAGTTCTCTGAAGTTCAGGTCCAGCATGATGGCCTTCTTCTTTAAGAGTCTCTCCTGTAGGAGTAGATCCATTGGGAAATTTAGGTACCTTCCTTTTCTCCTGCAGGAAAAAAAAATAAGAAAAAACACCCTAAAACACATAGTTTGAGACTGCCTTTACACTAAATATAATTCTAAGACAGCGTGCAGGGACTCTATACCTTCCAAACTTTTTTCACATTCCCAGCTTCTCAGCAGCTCTCCGTTTGCCAAAAGTATCTTTTGCTAAGCACAAACAGAATTGTACAACACTCCCCAGAAGATCTTATCAGTACCTTACACAACAGTATTAATTTTCTGTCTTTCTGAAAAAATGTCCCTGAGACATGAGGAAACAAAGACTACCTTTTCAAGACACAGCAGACACTCAGCCATGAGTCCTAGAAATCTTTGGATTTTCTTCGGAATCATTTCCAGACCAGAGGCCTCTAGCTTCTACCAAAAACTGACCTCGCCTTCTGACACACACAACATTTAGCTCAAGAATAAAAGAGAAGTCATGCCAGTATAAACCACAAGTCACTCCCCTATTGAGCAAGCTCTTCACTAGCTCCTCACAAATTTCTCAGACTAACTTGCCTTCCAAAAACCCCCAAGCCCTGCTTATTTTGGAAATGAGTTAAGTGGTAGCCTCAGGCTAGTCCTGAATAAACTGCACTGCTGTCACACCTTCCCTTCCACCCGCTCCCCCAGGCCACCACTGTCAACCTTCTGACTCAAGAACATCGGTCTCTCCCAGGCCTTTTAATCCTGGTAGCAGGAATTCCTCTCAGTTGTAAAGAGGGAGAACGGGAAGAAATCAGAGTCTCTGTAAGGTTCAGCTTCCCCCGGGCTAAGCTTGCATCACAATTGAGCAATATCATCTGGTTTTATCTATTTCATAAACATTTGGTGAGCATCACCTGCTAGCAAATACATATTAAAAATTTAAATCAATGTTGTATGTAAATGAAGATTTTTTTTTTTATTAGCGTTACAGTATTCTTGCTGATCAATTTTATTAGATTTAATAAAATTCATAATATGAACTCAGGTACAATTTGGGATCAATTCTCCTAAATCTCACATGACCTCATTTGTTATTAAAAAAGGATATACAATAATTAAAACAATAGCAGGAAACTGATTTATTTTTTTCCTTTTAACTTATATGGACAGTCCACTTCTTTTCCAAACGGATATGAGGGCTTTCCTTATGCTTTACTAATATTTCTACTCAGCACATAATTTATTAGCATTTGGAAATGACATTTTTGAAGGACAAATCAAGGAAACTCTACTGGACTTTTTTTTGGCTTTCTTTTACCTGGGAAGGAACGCTTTTTGGTGGCTCAATTCGTATAGACGGATCCCATTCTCCTGGAGGCAAGACTGTCACTTGGTCTAAAAATTCATCAATTCCTGACAACAAATCATTTCGGTCTTTTGCTTTATATGCAACATCATGGAAAACCTATGAGAAAAAAGTATGCAACATTCATCTTTGCTTATTTAATTTTTTATTTTTTTTTTTAAAATAACTGACTATAAGGCACATTTCATTATTTTTAAAAAGGAATGGAAATTTTTATCAAGGTCCTCAAAAGTTAAGCTTTTACTTTACTTGCATTCTTTGGCATTAAGGACTACCTGCATGCAGATCCCCATGGAACATAAAATATGGATGTTGTCTTCAAACTCAAAAGAAATACTGAGTTCATTTCCAAAATTAATTAAAAACTTTATCTTTGATAGTCAATAAATCAAACTCACACAGTGTTACGCAAAAATGCTGCCCTACAGCCCTGTGCTACTATGCTGTGCTAAATCAGGACAAAAATACCTTAAATAACCTTCAAGCTTTTGGGTTTTATTACTTACTGTAATTTTTTATTAAGATGAAGAACTTCATTTGTATACCTCTAGCTTTGTTCATTCTAAAAGACTTCTTAAAAAGCACATGAAAGCAGTCCTCCTTACAAAAACCCCAACGTTGTTTTACAGACAATACAAACTTTGAACTGACAAACGGGTAGGATTTAAAAAAAAAAACAAAAAAACAAAAAAACAAAAAAAAACCTGAATCCCAAGATGCATTTTATACACAGAAACATTCGCTAGGTTTGCTATAAAAAACACCCTGTTTGCAGTTTAGGATGATCCTAAACTGCTTCCTTACATTTGAAACCTGAACTGTTTGTCTCCAAAGACCATAAAGCATTCTAATTGTAAATTAGATCTTTCAAGCCTATTTAGTTCTTTCTACACCACTGAAGAATTTATATTTTTCTACTTCAATGATTTACAGTATTCCTAAAAATCCATCTACCTAAAAAAGTAGAAGCTGCAACTAAAGCTTTTACTATTCAGGTCTCACACTGAACAAAATCTGGTATTCACAGACTAGTTCCCCAGTTGCAAAAATGACCACTTTCTGGTTTACATTTCCAAGCTTTAAATTGTTCTAGAGCAATGAAATAAAGAATTTTTGCTAGATAATGCTAATAATTATCAGCAATTCACTAGGTGGCGCTCGATTCAGAATGAAAACATCCTAATTTTGCTCAGGACAATAACAGTCTTAAAAAAAAACCCAGTTCCCCTGTGTTCTTTAAAATCATTATTTATTCAACTAATCGTTAATTATTCAACCTTTTATTTGGTTAAAAAAACACCCAAATCTGTGATGACTCAATTGTACACATTCTTAAAGTTTCTATCCTGGACAATTAGGCAATTTGCTGTGTCCTTTTCAACATATTCATACCACATGCAGCTCTATTTAACAGTTCTATTTCCTAATTTAATTTAAAAAATAAAATCCGTACATCAAAGCTAAAACAGTTTTTCAGAAAAGCAATTATGATTTCTTCAAGGCAGACAAGGTTAATATTTAATTTACCATTATCTAGTTCACTAACACGAGAAATAAGTTAGCAGTTCTTTATTTAAGCAATTTGGGGTGTTTTTTCTTTAATTAGTCACTCCAGAATACATTTTTATTGAAAACAGTTGGTAAATACATTATTCTGGACTTCTTTAACTATGAGTATTTAAGCTACATCACTCACATCATCTGTCATAAGTGTTGCTATTGATCTTCCAATTTCATGGTACTGAGGAGCTTTTCCTGCTGGTCCCAGCAATAAAAACAAAAATCTGTGGAGAAAGCAATCAAGATGAATACAACTGACTCATTGGAATATACTCAGAAGGTTCTTTCAAAATACACATTTAGAGAGAACTCAGTGGTAAAGTAAAAATAGCCTCTTCACCAGCTCAGACCTTACAGACTAAGAAAAGCCTCGCCTCGAAGTCGTTACTGGAAAGAACTCCAATCCTGAATGAAATTTACTCCAAAATCTTCTTAACGAAGCCTGATTTTTTTGTTTCTTATCATCTCTTAAATGTAGCAGGAATCCACAGGCTAGAGCTCAATGAATATTTCCGCTGGATTATAAACCTTTATGACACTCCCACTGGCAAAGACCCCTTAGTGAAGGTCCAGGAGCTTTAGGACCTATTTGAGCCTCCAAGCAGTACACTGGGCATACTCTTACAGGCTTATCCTGGTCCTGTGTCAGTGGAGAGGAAGGGGATCTGCATTTTTAACGCCTAAAAAGGTAAAAGTGACATTTGGGAAGGGAATCTCTCTGAAGGTGGGTCACAGCATATGTTAATAGACAGTCTCCATTTCCAATCACAGTAATAGTTATCACACTTAAAAAAAAAAATCTCCCAAAAAAACCAAAACCAGACTTGGACAGGATGAGTATCTTATAAATTCAAAAGGATACAAACCAAAGAGTCAACCTCAGTAACTTTTCACAACCATCTTTCTATACCTGTTGAAAACGAAGCTCCTAAGTGCTACACATTTTAAAAAAGTAGCGTAGTCTTCTACCTCACAGTACAAAAAAGCCAAATGTTATTTTTCCCTTTGCAAACTGACTATCCTAATTGAAACTGAGATTGCATCTTCAGAATCAAGTATGTTATTCCATATCTGGAAGTTGACACCATTCTGAAAAATACAGGACAGGATAGTTTTCGATATATGAATACAATTATCTGCTTGCATGGAACTTCCCAAGAAAAATCATGAGCATTAATGTTAACTACCCTCTGAAAACTCTCACATCTGTTTATAAGAACATTGACAAGATTATTTTTGCCTTTTATTAGAGTGTATGAACTGAAAATGAGAAAGAGAAATAAGTACTTTGAGCATTTGAAAACGTTCCAAAAGCGCACCAAAACACACAAAGGTACAAATGTATACCAAACACCACAGAACAGCCCAACACATCAATGTGCACAGAAAATGAAGTATCCTCCATAGTGACCAACGAAATGACCTGTATCTCATGGTGGGACCTGCATTTTGACACTATTATTATTAACTGTAGCAAATCTACCGGCAGTATACTCGGGAGACTCATGATTTTGGGGGCATGGGTGCAGAGCTTATCGCAGACTGAAAACGGATTCAATGTATTAGCTGCAGATTGGCTACCCTAATGTCAATCACGTAGATTTGAGCATACAATTAAAGCACACAAAGTTTTTCCACCACCTAGGTTATTTCATATACGGAGGATTTGTATACAAAGAGCAGAGCTTCAGATTAGACAGACTTTTCAGGCTCAGTGGACTCTTCCCACGGTCACGCTGTATTGCACTGAATGGAAGTACAACGATTTTCATTTCCCTCTTGAAAATGGCAGCACAAGCTTGAAAGACCCATTGTTTTCACTCCAGGTCAGCTATCAGTTTCAACTTCTGCACTCGCTTAAAACAGTATCATTATATTTATTTCAAATAAGAATTTTTAGGGCAGATCTCATTACTTCCAATTTTGTAGCAAATGACTGACAGCACATTAAACAAAAGTCTGCATTTCTTGAGCTTAATAGGGCATGTATAAAGACTTACAACTACTTGAGATCTTAAATATTATTATAAGTAAAGTCAAACTTTCCAGGCATTTATTTACCGTGTAGGAACCGGAACCTCTGTGAGACCTGAGAGAAGCACAGCAGGCGAGAGCCTCACAAAAGCAATAATAGGTCTTTCTAAAAAGTCTACTTCTCCCACTAACACATTTGATGCTTCCGCTCCTGAAGGAATTTTCCTCATGAAGTTCATATCAACCTATTCATACAAAAAGCAAATAAATGTTTATTCCCCTTTACATTTGTTGGCAGAAATTCTATAACATACGTTTATCAGTATTTACTAGACATTTAGGCTACAAAGAAAAAGTAAAAAAGCAAATTAAATATCTCACAGTACAGAAGACAAACACATGTAGAAAATGTCAGCCAGCTAGCCAATTAACAACCAACTATTTTCTAAAAGTTACAATTACTGCAACCTGCTATATTCTAGAAGGCTCCAAACTGCATAACCACCTTTCTAATATTGCTTATCATGACAAACATTCCGTGATAGGACGTCACAAGATCTATGCACAATTAACGAAGGAGAGTTCATGTAATTACACATGGTTTCTAAAACACAATTAAGTATTTCACAGCTGTTTATTTTCAAATAAGTCATGGTTTTGAAAAATAATTTCTGTTTTCATCCATAAAGAATATGATGGCTGAAAATCTTCACACTCGTTTCTGTAGATAATTACAGAAGAGTGTTATAAAATGGTACAGGACATGAACTCCGTGATCACACGCGTACGTACACACACACAAGCACCAGTTACATTGCTCTCTGGAGAACTTACAGATGGCCTCTTGAGTCCCACACCAAGTGTGCCACAACTACAGTGCCAGGAGGCTGACTCCTGCCCAACAGGAGACAAGGCAGGTGTACAGATGGACAGGCCAAGCAAAAACAGAAAAAGCTGTGACAGCGAAGTAGGAGTATATGACACCTGCCACTATCAGATAAGAACTACAGTGGAAGTTAGCTTTCCTCAAACTTAATTATTTAACTTGGCAAACCACCTGTCTTACAGTGTTTCACGGTACAGGTGACACTACAGACTGAATTTTAAGAGTAAAAGCCACACTGGAACTTACCCAGCAAATTTAATTTATGAGGGAAATAGAAGGGATTTACAGCATTACAAAAGGTTTCCTTTAGAAAGTGGTATTATATGCTCCTAATAATTAAGATGTACAGTAAGCTTTGTACAGCAAACTCAAAACATATTAAAAAATGCCCCTTAAAAATCCCTCTTTACAATTAAAAAAAAACAATGAAACCAAACCCAAAAAGTCAGTCCTAGAAAAAGTTACACCATCTACACAACTGTTTTTATAAGAGTTTTTATGGCAGATCTGAAAACATCTGCATGAGAAAGTACAGCAGCTGCAGTCTTGAAGTCACCAAAATACCGAGACCATCAAATGCAACAGAAAGTTCAGACCCACTGGGAGGAGTTTCAAAACATTTGATGCATGTCTCCTACGCCATATTGTGACACTTGTACGTACAAGGCACATCTTAGCACATGTGTCTGGTGTACCTTCATACACGTGTCTTAGCTGGAACTAACAGGGAAGTTACAACCACTGCATTTTTTGTTACATAGTCATTTTGTGCTTAACATTTAGGTACTTAATGTTATTTACCTTACTAAAATCAACTGTGCTGTTTTCTCTGCTTCCGCCTGTCCCAGTACCTTTCACGTCTCCGCTTTTCCCAGTGTCTAAGTTCCCAGGTGCTGACTGTGGAGATGCTAACAGCCCTAAATTCAAACAAAGAAGGTAAGTTCAAAATGGTTGTAGAAAGTGAACGGAGTATGCAACACCACCAAACCTCAACGTGGCAGCTTGCTTAAAGCAAATGTGCAAGTTACTCAGAGTGCCCTACATTAGTATCGTAAATGCAACGTTAACAAGTCACCGTGTGGGCAAACTAATGACATAATTTTAAAAAATTAAGTATTGCCTAAATGATGGCCATTTGCAGAACAGTCACCAGAAAAGAGGAGCTAGGTTAACTGCAGAAAAAATAACAACTGTTGGCATTTTATTGATTATCACTCTATGGTTAGTAGTAGATAGATAACATCTTCACTATATTCAGGAGTCTGCAAACACCAAAAGCAAATCCCGCTGCCCCCTACTCTGCTGTGGAGCAGTTACTTAATTGTAAAAGACCTTGCCAATGCCACAACCACAAGGAACGATACTCTGGTAGCTAACTAACCTGCCCAAGTCAAGAGCACACTATTTGAAGAACAGACAGCTTGCAACCCATCATTTCAACCAACAGAGCAAAGCTCCAACTCTTGATCTTACCAGAGGTTACCATGTGAAAAGGTCTCTCGAACACATTAGCTAGAGGCACATACAAGGAAGATACTCAAAATACATGGACAGCTTCCCGCTCACATCGGCACTGAGACACAACCCTCTTCTCTCGTTTCTTACCCTCCCAGCAACATTGAATTGCAGGTTCAGTGAAGGGTACATGAGGCTGTTCACTCACACTGAGGTCTCTGCTGTGCTATGGTTACCCCTCCACAATTCCCATTTAAAAGCTAGTCTAGACATGCAGAACCAAGCCCAAATCTCAGCTTTTGGATGACAGAGTTTTTTACTTGTTCAGTTAAACGTGCACTAGCAGTGCATTTGGCCTTGCTTGTCTATACTAGACCTTCCAGATGTGGTCATGAAACACGCTTTAACATGTTGTCAACCCCAAATCTAGACAAAGACTGAAGTTTGCATGTAGGTAAAAGCATCACTCTAGGCAAGACAAAACCGAAGTCCTCACTGGCTGCCATTTGGCTAGTTTCTATTATAACTACTGCTGCAGAACTACTTGCACCACTGCATGTTTACAATTTAGCAAATATGACAATTTTTAGCATTTCCAGTAAAAAAAATGAATTTACTTCATTTGACCTCCACATTTATTTCAAAAAACAACTCCCTCAAAAAGAGCCATCATATCCATGAAAAACACGCAGGC
The DNA here is from genome assembly GCA_013396935.1 of Baryphthengus martii. Classification (NCBI taxonomy): domain Eukaryota; kingdom Metazoa; phylum Chordata; class Aves; order Coraciiformes; family Momotidae; genus Baryphthengus; species Baryphthengus martii. The sequence goes on from VWZK01009231.1 coordinate 160,304, forward strand.
CCACACCTTTCCCCTTAATTTTTATTCTTATAGTTCATAGGTATTTAAGTGGTGTGGGTAGCTTTTCCTGAAGCAAAAACCAAATGAAGTTAGTAAGCTGTATTTTTCCTTTGTGGACACTAAGCCAACACTATAAATACTATATTCAGATAGCTAAACAAAGTAAATAAAAATCCCATCCTACCCTTCTGCTCCAAGATGTACGCGTTATTCACAGGAATAACAGCAACTGACCACCTCTGAAATCAGCTGTTCAAAGTATTTTACTGCATAAGGGTTAATATTAAAATCTGTTTGTAGGACTAGAAATAGAACAGAAATTTTAAACATATGTTGGAGAAGAGCATAATATACATGTTCATACATAGAAAATTTTTCACTTTCCCCCACGTAACAATAAAGGTAACTGAAGATGCGTATGACTGATGAAAGATGAGCAACACGGGGTTCTTTTTGCATTTTTCACAAATGTCCTGTGAGCAAGAGCAAGTAGAGACTAGAACAAAAAGTGGAAAGACAATCAAGAAGAAGGATAGAGAATAAGAAATCTATGTATTAGCATAAACTAATGTATCATTTCAATACTAAAGGGATACTGATTCTTCTAAAATGTTTGCATTCAATATTTCTCCAACTATTCTCAGTTAAGGCTGACAAATTTTGGCACTGATAAAGGAGCCTCTGTCTGATCCTGAACCACGTGTAAGTAGTTGTCCTTGCTGTTGGTCTTGCCGTTGGACACACTGCTGTGCTCACATGAGCGTACTGCTCATAGGTTTTCAGACCTGAGCAAGCATTTCCATATGATTCAGCATTTCATTACGCACAGCAATCAATCTGATAGCTGCAGGGAAACTCAGAATAAAAAATAATTTAAAAAAAAAACCCAAATCATCATCTGTACCAGTGACACATTTTTACTCAAATCTCACACTAATGAAAGAACTCCTCCTTCCTCCAGTTCAGAGGCTACTGCTGAAAGGAAGACTGGTAGATATTTTCAGACTGAGACAGAGAAATTCATCCGGTCTTACCAAGCCTACCCCAATGAGGGGATCATTAAAAATACATAGTACTCTTCTTCATATTGCTAGTTACGCAAATATAAAGCCTGCCTCCTTCAAAAGACAATAGTGGATTGAGTCCTGAGTAAGTTTAGATTAAAATCTTGTAGGATCACTTAAGTTAAAGTACTTAATAACTATATCTTCACTAAAGATCATGTGTATCTCCTAGCGAACTACACTTAGATTAATGCTGTGATCACAAGAATCTAATGGACAGTATCTACAGTAAAACAAAAAAAGAAAATGCTGAGGAAGCAAGAGGAGCTCAACACCTAAGCATGACTATTCCAGTATAATTACATTTATATAAGAAAAAATTCATGAAATATAAAACTTGTAAATCCAAAGTCACACAACACTTGTATTTGAGGAAATAAAAATCAATTTTTAAAATTAAATTATAATTCAGGCTTAATGCGAAAAGAAAATATTAAAATTACTCCTAGAAAGCAAGTATGTAAACCTTTCTGAATTACTATTTTTAGTAAGTAATTACTGTAAAAGCAAAGCTGTTGTCAATAACGTTTGACTCAGTTTTATCACTGAACCAGAAGATCCCTTAAAACAGGCTACTTCGCCGTTGTTCAAAGACATTAAGAAAGCTTCATGATGCTGGCAAATTAACAGTGTTCATCTTCAGCTGTGCCACAGCTCTCTTCCCAGCTCTACCCATGGAATTCATTATTCAACAGTTTCAAAGATGGAAAAACAGAAGTTGTTCTTCAACTGATGACAAAAGAAAAAAAAAAAATTGTTAGAGAATCCTTTGCCTGGTTGACTTCTTATGAACTGATGACCGGCTGATAAAAAGTGGTAGACTGAAAGCGTCCCTCTTCCCTTCTTTTACAGCAATTCATGTTAAGTTCAGTAACTTTCCAACTATTTACAAAGACTAAAAAATAGAAATCTGAATAGCACAAGGCCAAAGATGAACGAATGCTAAAGAGAAGAAAGCCATCTATTAAAAAGCTGATGCAGTTCCTAATGCTCACAGGAAGGAAACCCAACTCAGTCATTCAGACATGGAAAAAGTATTCAGGTTCTAATATTCTAAATTACTAGAGAGGCAATACAGACCATCACCTATAGTGGAATACACAAAGAAAAAAATTTTTAATTAATTACTACAAGGAAGATGACTTTCTCTTTGGGGTTCCTTTCTGAGTCTGCCTCCCAAGACAGAGATTAGTCCAGATGTAGCCCTAAAGTCATAGTCTGAGAACGTCTTCAAAGGTATCTCTAAGGAAAATGTGTCTTTCTGTGGACAGATGATTTCTTGAATTAAAAGAGGGGAGAAAAAAAAACTAAAGAAAAAACAGAAAACAAAAACATCTTCCGTCATTAATGATGTTCATCTTTCTCCAAAATACTTTTATTTGTAGATTAACTGGGAAATCATTCCTGTCAGATTTTTCCTGTATGAGAAACATCCCCTCAAGGCATAAAAGCAATCTCAATGTGACTTGGAGATTCTTTTGGAAAGCTTTATTAGTGATAATAATAGCATCAAGTACTTGACTTTCATTTGTTTGCCTTCTCTTGGGTTCTAAAGATGATGGGTCTGGAATGCTGTCACTCCTGTCACATGAGTAGAAAAATGAGAAGTGGAAAAATCAATTACGGCCATTATTTTACTTCGGGTTTTTAATTAACTCTGAAAGATCACCCATAACAGAGAATGATCTTCATGCAAATTCTCTTAATTTCCCAGAAGGATGTCTGAGAGAGTTTTTTGTTCGTTTTTCTCAAGTAAGGATGGGGCCCTTACTCAAGATGACAGCCTGTTACAGCAGTTTGCTCTTCGCTTTTCAGTGACTTGTCTGCAAATTATGAACAGGCAGAGAACCACAGCCTTTTCTCTGTCAACACATTTTCACTGTTGTATGTAATAGTGTGCTTTTACTTACTAAACAAGTGAGGAAGTAAATCAAAATTTAAATCACTGATGAAAGAATCAAAATTTAAATCACTGATTCAAGAATTCAGTGAAATATGCCTATGTGTCTCGGGGGAAATCTTAAAGCAGACAAACCTACAAGCTCGATTTTGACAAGATGAATTGGGGTGGGAGGTGGAGAATAGGAGTGGGAGGGCTACAAAGAAAAGGTGATGCCCTTAAAACCATGATCTATCCAGACAAATACTGACGTCTCCAAATAAGTGATAATTTTGCAAAAGTAATGCAAATTAACAGTACATGCGCAAAACGTAAAAACCATTAAAGACCCTGTAAGAACCTCCCAATCTTCCTTTCAACTTATCTATACCTCTACTTCACTTTTAACATGTAAAGAACAACAGCTTTGTAAGATAATGAATTAATAAATTGCTGAGCTCTGACCTACAATTCTACGCTCTTAACTACCTTCCCCAAATTTTTCCTATCAAATACAACAAATGGGTAATGAAGTGCCCGGTGCTATCTGGAAATAGTTGTAGGTGAATTGAACCTGCCAGTTCCATCACAAACTGCTACTGGCTTTAATGGTTTTAGAAGCACAAAAGCAAACCCGAAATCGCTTAAAGACTTCATGATACAACTGAACGACGAACACTTAATTGCACCCTTCCCAATTCCTTTCATATTTATCTCTAACACTTCCTTACATCTATCTCAGGATATCAGACACTGGTTTAAAATACTAACTCCACCACTGACAAAAACAACAATGCCAAACCTGACATGGACCATAGGTGAGTGAAAGGAAAAGGCCACCATTTTTGACATTTTGTTGATACATTATGTATTTTAAAACCAGATTCCTTTTTAATTACACAAATGAAGGTTAATTAAAGAATTTCTTTGCTGGCTTTAGTTAAAAGTTAAAAAGTTAAAAATGCCAAACAAGAAAGTAGCCACAGCTGAGAAGAAATTAAACATGCAGACAAAGGTAACAGTTATAATATTCCTTCGTGCCCGGGTTATGTGCCAAAACCATCACAGTGCAAGTGATCCAGATGCAGAGAGCATCACACATGGACAACTTAAACTTCAATAGTTGCCTGGTGTTTTGTCAATATTTTCCTCTGTCTTCTTTTCCTGGCTTTCCTGCACTTCTAAGTCCTCCTCAGGTGGGTGGATTACTACTGAAGGAATAGCATCACTGGCAGGTGACACCAGCAATTCCTTGCCCTGAAGTGGACTTGGCTGGGCACTTGTGGCTGGCGGGTGGCTGCAGGTAGGACTGGAGGGTGGTGTGTTGTGAGGGGTAGTTACAGGGGTTGTACACCTTGAGGTTGCCGGGGTTCCAGCTCTTGAAGGAAGAAGGTAATTGAGAAGAACTGACAAACGGTTTTCTCCTCTCAGGGAAATGTTTGAGGCAGAGAGACCTGTTCGCAAAGAGTGACGGGAGGCTGAAAGGCCGTCCCCTGAGATAAAACAAATGGAACACCATGAGGCTTGCAACAGGGATATACTAAAAAAAAAAAAATAAATAAAACAGCCAACCAAACAGAGACACAAATATGCATTAACAATTTACATAGTAAACTGCAAGCTTTCCAGGCCGAAAGGGTCATACTCATGCAAGTTAAGACAAGAGATAAGAGTAAATTTGATCTCAGACGTTAGAAAAATCAGAAATTACTGATGAGTACTAATTAAAACACTAAAGACGTGGGAGAAGACATCTTAAAAGTCTGCAAGTTTTGTTAATATAATTTAACAAAAAAAGTAAAGAAAGGTATCTCCTGAAATTGGCCCATAAACTTTCCTACAATTTCTTATTCCAAATTGCACAGCGGCTACCTTTAATGCCATCCCAAAACTACATTAAAAAAAATTCATTAGCAGCCAAAATATTACAAAACTTCGGTTAACTGCATTCACTATAAAGAAATGTTATTAAAATATTTCAAAGCTAACATGATCTAACACATCGTGCTAAATACAACTGTCTTCCAATAAAAGTCTTGTTTTAATAAGAAGCTTTCTAGGCAGCTGTACTATCAATATATATTTCTGAAAAGGGCACAAGGATGAGATACATAGTCCCCTTCTCCATTTCTTCTTGCTGTGACGTACCAAATAGCCCCATTTGCCTCAATCCAAACATATTTTTCCAAACTCCATCGTTGCTTTTCTTATCCTATCCAGTTTTAGATGTCCCACTAATTTCATATAATGGGAACATAAACTTCATATGATTTAGGTCTGTAATGGATTTCAGGAAGAGAGACGGCCTAGCCTTTTATCAGTATGTCCATTCGAAGGTTTGTGGTCGCTGGGAGAAAACCAGCGACCACAAACACTTTTTGTAGAGATGGCCATCTCCTTGAGAAGGGTACCAATTACCTCTCATACAACCCCTGAAACAAAAGCCATGCTGTTGTCACAGCAAACTGGACTCATTTCGCCTTACATTTATACTGGTCTCTGTTGTGCCCAGTATATTGGACAACACTAGGACAATTTACAAGGAGGTGCAGACACGCCCAAGATGAACATCATCTACTTTTCCCCCCCGCCCTCCCCCATCTAACAATGGAAGAATGGATCCTACAGATACAAACTTGATTGAAATGAAGGGTGAAAGCCTCAAAGATCAACTATTAGAACAGTGCAGTAAAGAGGACCAATAAAGCAAACTGGTTGATTTTGTCGATATTAATCAGTACAGTAATAATTGGACTTCTGTCAGGATCTCTGTGAGGAAATTGCAAATGAGATGTCCTAACACATACAAGTGTAAAAAGGAGCCTAAAAAGTATTATGTACTTATGCATGTTTGGTTTACTGGTTTCTGGCAAAGAGTGAATCATATTATATCAATTTCTTATTTCAGTATATATCTCATATCCTGTTGTAGGGGTAGCAGTAAGAAAAAAATGCACTGGAAGCAATACATGAAAAGTAACTGACAAGCAAGAGGCCTTGAAAATAGTATTCTCACAATTACAACAGGGGATATAGGTGTGCAAGGATGGGTAAAACTAGGTCTGCGTGTGAAATTTTCACATTTGCTAAACAAAACAGGAAAGTCAGAAGTTATAGAAGAAACTACGCTCATATAAGGTAGTTGGTTTTTTCATTCCAGAAAAAAATAAACCTGAAACAGTTAGGGAAATATTTAAGCATGCATCAGATACTCACTAGCTAATAAAGTATCAGCAAGCTTGGACATTTGCTGGAGAATACTCCAAGTATGCATTGAACTGAGAGTTCCCAACAAGCACTTAAACTAAGTCCAACAAGTTCTGAGCAACGAAGCATCTTTCAAGACAGGAGGAGAACTTCACTTCAAGGAGTCATTCATGAAATCAGTACTAAGTTTTCACTAGACTAAAAAATTTCAGCTGGTTATCTCAGTTAACGTGCAACAAAAAAGAAAACAAAGAACAGAGATGGAAATAGAGGCCCCAAGAAATACAAGAATAAAAGTATGCTGATCTGCAATATATATTGCTATTTGGACTTTAGAACTGAGATGTCTAGAGTAAATATGCTGGTATTCCAGAATATTTTCAGGAATTGGGTCAAGAAAAAAATGTGGTACAGCCTACAAAAATATTGCAAGCACCTTCTGGTGTTTTGGGTTGTTTTGTTGTTTGTTTGCTTGTTTGGGGTATTTTTGTCAGGGTGCTTTTTTTAATTTATTGTAGTCTTGTTTGCTTCCCACCCCCCCGTTAGATCCTTCTCTATAAAACAAGGTAAATGTAAAGTCTCCCACCTAGAAGTTATTTCTTTACTATTAGCATAGTGAATTTTTTCTAGTCATATTACCATAATAACATTGGATTAAAACACAGCAATTAACAGCATCACTGACCTCTAGACATGACCCCAAAGTGAATCTCTAGCATAAAGACTGAATAACCAAGTAGGATCCATCTGACAAACACATAAAGCTATGCCACAGTGCCAAAATTCCTCATACATCACATATTTTATTCAAGCATAACCTAAAAAAAACCCAAACATTAGCATCTGCACAGGTCCATTTCTAAACTTCACGGCAATAAGGCATGCTATGTATACAGGCAGGAGTAGAATGTTTGAGTAAATTCAAAAATAAAGAGGAACATCATCCACAGCTACACAGAGCACACGCTGTTATCATTGCGGATCAAGAAGGAAACACTTATCTGCTATTATAAGCTGATTTTTCCTTCCTCTCCCACTGAGAATATTACTTTAACAGGTTAGAACAAACTGGATGCTACAACTTATCTCACCGTTTCGCTCAAGCAAGTGAGGGTCGGAATGTTTCTTGCCTATATCTGCAAAAGACCGAACCAGGGGAATCCGATTGCTGAATTTTTTCTCATTCTGATGATGGTGCCTTTTTAGAAGGGCCTCTCTCACATTCTCTCTTATGGATTCATCCAGCTGGCCAGAGGCAATCATGTTGTCCAAAACCATATCTACATAGCAACAACAATAACAACAACAAAAATTACATATATAGCTATCAAATCTCTCCTTCACCACACTGAAGCATTGTAGCTGCATCAAATAATAGTAATAAAATTTAAATCTATTTAAAAAAAAAGGCTTTTCTTTAGCAAAGTCATCTTCAAGAATCCACAGGAAGTTTTCAAAGATGTCACTAACCAATAAAATGTGAGAATGAGGAAGCACATGAAGATCCAAGAGAGAGCATCATTTTTAAAAGTTACTTAATATTTTGTCATTTAAAAAAAAAAAAAAAAAAAAAAAGCAGCATCTACGTATTCAAAAAGCCTCCACTAGAAGCAAACACATAAAGACAAAAACATAATGGAGAACAGACCTGAGACAGTCTTTACCTGGTGCTCCCTGTTTTGAAAGTATACAACTATATAAAACAAAAGTTATTATAGAAGGAGAATTCCCAAACGCCTCCATCACTTTCAGATGCCCTAAATTCCTGAGGCTCTCTACCAAACTTCATGCGATTCACACGCTTTAGAAGAGGAAACTTAAAACCAAAAAGCTGGTTACATCACCTGAAATGAACCTACCTGACAACTTTTCAAATATATTTTGCCAGTCCTGACTGATGTATCCAGAATTGAACTGTACTGGCAAATTGCAATTACAGGAAAACATTTACAGTGCAAAAAAGTTATGGCTCAGAATACCTGACAATTACAATTATAGGCAACAATGTCTCTGTCTGTCCAGTGCAGCTTTCTTCTGGGATCACTGGCAACATAAAGCCTTTTGTTCTGCTTTCTCACAAGAAAACCTGATGCCTTCTTCTCACTTGTTCTGAGTGAGAATCAAGAACATTTACCAGGTATTGCTGGCTCACAGAAACAAGACAATACAACATTTGTATGCCAAGGATTCTTACCCTAGATGCTTCATAATGGCACCTCAAGTTAACTTACAAGAAATTCATGCAAGCTCTTCAGACAGCCTCGTTCCAACTAAAATACCTGCTGTTCAAAGAGTGCTGCTCACAAAGAATTTAGTAGTAACTGTTTTTCTTCTGCACTGAGATTATTGCTAAATTCATTATTAAAAATAAATTATAAACTAAAATACAACTTTTTCAAACCATGTATTGAACACTGTTCCTCATTCAGTCAGGAAAATAGGAAGGGAATACCAATTTCCTGAGTGAGTTTTAACGATTTCAAAAATTATGTAAAACTAGTTCATAGGTATTCAGGCTAAGCAGGTGGGTGTGTGTGTGTATATATATATAAATAAGTTTATATACACTAAAATTTTATAGTATGCAAAATGATCATGTGATTAGTGAGGACACAACACTGTAGTTCAACAACATGTACAAAATTTATATCTGCTCACATCACAACGGTAAAAAAACAAACTAGATGTGCAACAATCAACTGCACTAATGGCAACAAGTTACCATAAGTCAAGTTATGATTAGTAATTATGGTACCAAAGTGTACAAATAACTCCTAATACGTTCTGGTCAGATATTTACATTTCATCTGTAGAAACAAAGACAAAGAATTATGTTGTAATCAGGGATTACAACATTAAGGTATATTCTGGGCCTCATCCTAAAATACACAATAAAGGAGATCCTACTCATCCAGTGTAGCTCCTTGTAAGTGAATTTTGTAGGATCAACTCTTTACAACCAGATGGAGAAAACTGCAGTAATCATGAACATACCTGTTCCTTCAACACAGTAATGTTGAGAATATAAAATGATACTATCAAAAATGTCTCAAGTTACAGATTAAAACTTAATAATCAAATATTTATTAAAAAAGTTTTGCTGCAACCTGCTATCTCATCTAGTGTGTTTGCTCTCATGTCCAACATGACGGTCCCGTTAAGAATACAGCTTCGCAGTTCAAAGAGACTGTGCAGAGACAGAGTTGCTACATAAGGCTTGCTCCATCGATCACCACCGTCTTCAACATCCTCTTCAAACTTCAGCCATCTGAAATGCATACACACATGCTTAGTTATGTTTCTGCTGGAAGACAGACAATTTCAATTTCAAATTCAACTACAATATACTTTACTCTGAGGGTGGTGAGACCCTGAAACGGGTTGCCCAGAGAAGCTGTGCAGCCTCATCCCTGGAAGTGTCTGAGACCAGGCTGGATGAGGCTCTGAGCAACCTGCTCTGGTGGGAGGTATCCCTGCCCATGGCAAGGGGGTGGAAACTGGACGAGCTTCAAGGTCCCTTCCGACTCAAGCCACTCTAGGATTCCAAGATTTGGCAAGCAATCCCATTTTTCCCTGTGGCTTCTGTCTGACACAGAACAGGAAATCCTATCAGCTCGTACCAGCTTTCATTTTCTTAGACAACCCAACTGGCTTGACAGTCACAACCTTTTTATTAGGCCTTTTGACCACACTCAATTGTTTTAGTTTTGCCCATTTTATTCCTTTTGGTTTGAACAATACCTGTCTATTCACGAGTTCCTGTGAACAGTATGGGATTGTGCCTTGGTACTTGATTTGCATATCGCCGTTTCATCGGTATTTTAGAATTCGAAAGGTGAAACACACTGTGTACCGCGTTCAACTCTCCTAGGGTGCTACGTCAGGTAATATGAACATGTGTAACTATAAACTGATCTTGATTCTGACTTACAGGCATTACGCACATTGAACTTCTACAAAAATTAGCATGCAAGAAGGTTATTCAAAGTACTTAATGCGGAAGAATCTTTTACAACACATCTGTAGAATATGGTCAATGTGGGCTAAAAATAATTGCGGCATCCTGTAACATTCATGCATGCAATTTGTAAAGCATTAATCAAATATTATCTAAAAAAACCCAAACCACAACACCATATGTAAATACCCAGCTTTATGTTTCACTGAAAAAACACTGATACTAATAGATCGGCAATAATAGAGCAAAGAGGTTTCTGAGACTGCAAATACTGCACTCCATGGTTGAACACCAGTATTGGACCTTTCACAATGCTTGGCACGGTTGCTTTTAGGGAAGTTAACACAGCACCAGTAAAACTGAAGGGCTCCTGACAAATCAAACTGATTCTGCCAGTGTTGGACAAAAAGAGCACAAGTTTTGATTCCTGAGTGTGAATTAACTCCTAGAGTTCATGAAAATCCTTACCCATCCCTGGTTTGCAGTTCTGTGAAAGAAAATCACATTACGATATACCTTGAAGTAATCTACTTGTAACATACCTAGCTGTTTCTTTCCATTCATATTCTTCTCCATCCCTGAAGCAAAGTTCATCCATTTCAGTGAAGAGGTCATGGGGAATGTGTTCATCGTCATCTTCAGTACCCAAGATAAACTGCACTCGTTGGGATGGTGTGTCTTGAAGAAAAGGGGAAGGAAGAGGAACAAAAGAAATATGAATATTTTTGTTTGAAATGTCATTGTTCCTGAAAACAAAACACCTGGAAACTTATGCTTACATAACGCAATTAAGTACTTTTAGCTCTTCTATAGATTAATGATATGAAAAGTAACATCATCATCAAAATTGGCAAAAATAAAAAAGGGGGGGGGAAATAATACACCAAATGGCTAGAAATCTTGTTTTCACTTTAAATGATACTGTCCTGACACAGACACTAATTACAGGAGGGGGAGAAAAATAAAAACAAAAACACCCACCAAAAACCACCACACTCAAAAATGTTGACAGAAACAAATATCCTGACTTCGATTGGTTGCCACAGTTAATAGTTCCAGATGCTAGATAGCTGGCTTGCTTTTTTTTTTTTCTTTTCTCTCTACATAGTGGGTACCCAGGCACTCGTATTGTTAGAGCAGCAGATTTTACAACAGAATAAAACAACTATTCACTTTCTCATGGCACGGTTGGAGCGCTGTATATAAATTAGCACAAGAAAGTAGAAATTACGCAGCTAAAACGTTAAGGAAATATTTTCACTTCTCATAGTGCAATGGCTCAGTAATAACTCATAACAAAACTATCTTTATTGATCAAATGTTAAATAGTAGCCTTCACTGCTATGAGGAAAACTGAAAAAAAAAAAGCAATAAAATCATATGGGTTTAGAGATATTTTTAATACCTATACGTCAATCTTGTTTCAACTTCAGGGAAAGCTTTCAAATTACAAAGGTTCAATAATGTAGCAATTGCAATGCTATCTCAAGGAAGGTCGGAGACAAAAAATCTTCATAGATCTCAATTTTTAAAATTTTACTTTCTTCACTGAAATATTCCTCTCACAGTTGCTACATCTGAACACACAACTGTATGCTTCCACTGCAGAAGGAAGATCACTTTATAGCTTTAGACACCTGAATTACTAACAAACTTCATTCAGAATTGAATTTTGCTCTTGTACTGCTGTTCTGGCACAGGCCGGTATCCAATAACACCATTCTGAAATGAGTTCTTGAATACAAACAACATTGACTAGCAATGAAGATCTACAGCAGATTGTTTGTGTCCCAAAATCAACGTCTCCCAAGAATCCTGTCATACCCTGTGCAGCCAGGATAGTGAAGTAACCTGAGGAGAGACATTAGCTCCTTTTTAATATTCCTTGCTGCTTCAGAACGTGTACAGCAAAACGACAAACCTAAGATCAAATGATAACAACCTGTATCTGGAAGGGGAGGTTTTGAAGATGGATGAAACCAGTAGCTGTAGGAGAATGGTAAAAGGAGACTTGTTCAAGATTTCCCATTCTGTTATTCCATGAGTACTGCCAAATAATTTCATTTCAATGATATGACAAAGTTATCATCTCTTGAGCGTAAAGGCTGGGTTGGAGTTTGGGGTCTCTGATCCAAAACTGAAACTTCAGAGGCAGTATAATTCCTTTATTTTTACTAGCAGGCAGCAAGAAGGCAGAAGTCAATATTTCAATAGCTCATCATTGACCAAATTACCATGGCACATGCTGCTTCACAGCTACGTCCATACCTTCAAAAATCTTGAGTGACAGAGAAAGAGTAATAAAAGACTACACAATCTGGAAAAAAAGGTGTTTAATTTAAATAACACAGATGTTTATGCTACAGAAGAGCATTATGAAGCTCTAGTCTAATCTATTCAGTGCAGAACATTGACACAGACACCTGGGTGAAGTCCAACAGCTTATGATGTTGAGAAAACATGAACATAAAATCCTTGCCTTATTCTAAAAGACAGGAATCACAGCGAGAATAAAAGAAACAGCACAAAACAAATACCATTTAAGCACAGAGTAACTACTACTAAAATAAACTACGAGTTTATTTTCAAGAAAAAAAAAAACAGATTTCTTACCATATGATGGAGATTCTCGGCCATCCTCTCTGTCATTTTCTTTTTCTTTTTTTCTTCTATGATGTCTGTGCCCACGATGTCTGTGCCGCCGACGGCCTTGCTTTCCAAAGGGGACGTGAACTCCGATATACACAGCTCTGTGGCCTTTTCAAGAAAGTTTAAAAGGAAACGATTTAACAGAAACAACCAAAAACACAACAAACAAACAAACAAAAACCCACAACAAAAAAAAAAAACAAAACAAACCACACCCTCCTGCCAAAATTTAGTGTCTTAGGCAAAAAGACAGGGAGTTTGACAAAAAGAAACCCAAAGCACTTGGCTAAAATTACTTTTAGGGAACTAGTATTATAATTTCCTTTCTTTCCTTCCCTAGTGCCAAGGAACCACTGCTATACTCATTCCCCTGAACAAGAATACAGCCCAATTGAAGACCTCACTTGTAAAGCAAGTACAACAGAAACACAAGCTCGACCGGTAAGACTGAAAGTAGCTACCTGATAAACACCAGGGCAAGACAGAGAAATTCCACAATACTACTCTTGTTTGCAGGGATTCCTATCTGGACAGTCATTACAATGGCAAGATGGACGTTCCAAGCTCAGTTTGTGAACTTAATTAAGAAATTATTCATTGCTTAGAATCTCCGGAGTTTCCTCTGCTTGAATAAACTGCCAATATTGCTTCAAGTAGCATGAGATACATGAAGTAAACCCAAGGTTCAACTATACCATTAACTTCGTGTTAGTTTAGAAGTAGAAAAGGAACTTGCATTTGGAAGCGTACGCTAAAATATCAAATAACTTACACAGAAGGTTGGTGTTTGTTTGGGGTTTTTTTCTATTCTAGAATGTTTTACTGAATTTAGGTGGCACATCCTCAGATTAATAGCTACTGCTCTTTAGAACACGTACTTTCAAGCCCTGGACTTTTCACATTAAGGCAACACCAGTATCAACAACCTGTCAAAAGAAATCAATCAACAGAGTGTTCTGAACATAATCCTACCACGTCTCCTGCGATGGAGCGAGCATACACAATAACCTTCTCCATTCCTTTTTAAACAATCTCAGGAAGAGACATTAACCCTTAAGCCCGGAGGTTGACACTAAATACTTTGTTTAATACTGTAGAAGAGTTATTGCAGAAGACCAACATTATCAAGAGGAAAAAGGAAGGGGCTTTACAGCTCTTAGAGGGATGTAAATTCAGCAAATTTATAGAAGACGAGGAAGCCCGAGGAGCTGTGGCCGCACAGACACGCACCAGATTAAAGGTACTGAAAAATACTGGCAATCACAGAGCTTTAAAGAAATAGAAAGTGGTAGTATCAAGCTTGTTTTCCAGGAAAAGCATCTCTAAGCCCAAAATAATAAACAAAACTTTTTTAAAAAGCAGTGTTTTTAACAGTGCTACATGAGTAAAAAGACTAAACAAGAATCGGTAATCATGCACAAGCAAGTACAACATTTAATTCACTTGGTGCTATTTCCTTTTTAAATTACAAGACCTGGTATTTGATAGACTTCCAACATGAGTTCTAATTTGAGTTGCTTGATTGGCACTACGACCAAATCGGAAATTAAGCATCCTAAAAGCTATTTGTTTCTCTGGAAGAGTGGAAAACCGATTAATTTGCTTAAACACTCCTCAGCACTGTTCATAGAAAGAGACTCTTCTCTTGTGAGCTTCTTCCAAGAACACCACCCAGCCCTTGCCAAGCAGCCTGACCTTCACCCTCTGTGGCTACGCTACGTGCAATGCAATTCCCAGAGAAACTAGTGCAAATGTGACACCTACACACATATCAGTGCACTTGACATTTAATATGACCAGGTGGCACCATTAACAAAGGTCACATTATTGATACCTTCATGACACAATCGTCTTATGTCCAAGGAAAGCCAAAGTCCTCGGTTCAGTAAGAGCTGCCTGACGCATCACGCCCCACTCAAAGCTGCCCGGTGCAACTTGAGGGACCCGACATCCACTGCCAGGGCTGTTATCCTGTGAGGATTCTCCTTTTACTTTACATATAGAAATTAGCAAGTATTGAACTATAGTTACACATCAACAGCTTCATTCGCTGTCAATAGTGTTTGGGGTTTTGCAGAAACAATTTTTTCCCTAAGAGAAACTCGAACATATTTCTAGTAATTGAGCATTTTATAATATCAGTCTGTTTAAATATTCTTAATAATATTCTTAATAATGTTTGAAGCATATGTTTTAATGATTGCACAAAAAAAAAAAACCCTGCAGGTAATTCCTTTCTCAAGATTTTACTTCCAGAAAAATGAGGACGTATACACTTTGGTCTCTTGCTGTTCCTGTAGATTAAGATACATACACAAAAAAAAAAATAAATAAAAATCCCACATTGCTTTCTATACTAAACAACAAATAAAAATCCCATACAATTTTTCCAAGAGCCTCCATCCTGAATAATTCACCCTGCTATTGCAAAAATCAGTATTTGTAAGAGTATGACCATTTCCATAGCCAAAGACCATACAGCTGCATGAAAGACAGGGCAGAACGAAACTGCAGTCGGAAAACTTGGCTCCGTAGAAAAGTGCAGAGTAGAGATGTAGCAAAGGGCCAGGTAAAAGCCAAGGTGCTTTTAAACAATCCATGACTGTAGTAAAATGGCTTTTGCTACTCAAAATGGGCTGACCTCTCAGCTATCACTACGTCCAGATGCTTCATGGCACGCCAAGGAAGAACGACCAACTTAGTCCTCAACCTCAACTTGAGGTTGAAAAGAAGCCTCTGAATTTTTTATTTTGCTTGTTTGATTTGGGGTTTGGGGGGTGGGGGGGTGTGTGTTGTGTTTGGTTTGGTTTTTGTTGTTTGTTGTTTTTTTTTTTCTGGTTTTATGAGTGCACTTCAGACTGTTCCTTAAAGAAAGGACCTTTGTTTTGGTCTCACAGATACTCATAAACAAAGCGATCTCCACTACTACCTAGGAAATCCAGAACTACTGCTATTAAGTATTCTACCGTAATTATCCAAAACCACGTTGCAGGTTTATTTAACTCCAAAAAGCAGGACAAAACTGCATAACAGAAGTTGGACAAGCTTAACCTTCACTCTAACTCCACAAAGCAAAGCACTGAGAAGCCTCCCAACATGACAGCTCTATTGAGTGGGTCGCTGTTCCCTTAAGCTTCATTATTCAGATGGAAGTAATTAATGTTCACAGATGAACAGATAAAGGTTTAATTTATAAACACATTTTACAAGAAAAAAAAAAACAAAACAAAAACAAACCAGACAGATTTTGTCCCTTCATTCCCAATGAAATGTGAAAAATCTCAGGGCTCCCTTCAGCCAGTTCCCCGCTCCCCAGAAAAAGAAGCCAAAAGGGGAAGCAATGTAACAGCAATAGAGAAAGTTAACACTAAAAATGTTGGAATTATTACTAACAGTGTTATTTCCAAAAGGAACATCACCTTTTATTCAAATATTGTTCTCAGAAGTTTGAAAGGTACAATTATGTGACCTTCAAAGCTTTATTCACAGAAACATCTGCACCACAGTACCAGTCTCAAGCAAAGCTTGTTATAGAATTACTTTAAACCAATAATTAATAGAATTAGTAGACTGCCCAATACTAAATTTAGTAATACAAAATCCAAGAGATAATTGTTCATTTTAATCTAACATGACTTTATCCAAGCTTAACTGTTCAAATCCACCAAGAGTATTTGCTACTTAAGGTCCTTACCAGTATGAAACAAATTTAAATGTTAGGAGCTTGCTACGTGTCTCCATCACATGGTTGGTCTTACTCCAAAAGTCAGTTTATATCAAGCCCTATAAACCTGACAGAATAGAAAATGCTCTGTATAAGTTCCCTGATTTCCACCCAAAACATCAAAGAAAATGGTAATAAAAGACTTTTAAATGCTGAGAGAGATCAAAAACATGTATCCAAAAACGCTCCGATGTGGCAAACCTGTGAGTGCAACTCCACACAGAACAAACTTTCTTCTAATCATCACTTTGTTCGGTGGATGTCTTTTAAGCTCCACACAAAGCAGGACATTTTTCCCCACGTTAACAAGGGAAAACGAAGACAAACAAGTTAATATCTAAGTGAATTCTCAAATCCTGTTACCTAGAAATCTGAACTGCAGAGATCATCCATTGATTACGGTTGTAAGGAACATCTGGAGGTAGACTAGTTGGTCCAGTCCAGCTCAAAGTATAGACAACTTCAAAGCTGAAACCATCTTTTGATCAGGTTGGTCAGGATGACAACCAGCCACGTTTCAAGTGTCTTTAAGGACAGAGACTCTACAGCCTCCACGTTTCAATGGGTGCTCTTTGGTAAAACTTCAGTTTTAGGGTTGTACTACTTGAATAGCAATTTTACGTTACGTTTCAGATTCTAAAACTGCAGTTACCCTTCTACGAACCTTCTCATGCAGTCAGAACAAGTGTTGCAAAATGTTCTCTCAGATAAAAGAAATCTGAAAATAAAGTAAGAAAGCTAGTACACATTTTACGTCACAAATATTTGAAAAGCGTTGCTGCCATCTTAGTCTATTTTACAATAAATATTTATTTTACATCTTTTTTGTAAAAGGCACTTGTTTTGAATGGCACTCCTTTTAAAAACAACTCTGTTTTAAGAAGAAATACTAAAATTAGAATGGATATTTCCCAGAATGGATTTTAAAGATTTAAGTATAAGAAAAGCTATTATCTGCTGCAGATGTTCTCATGAAATCATTCAAGTTCAAACGCTAATTCATTTTGAAAAATCATTACTAGAGGACAGAAAATGTGATTGAACAGTTTTGTCTAGTTTGGAGGTTGAATATTAGATAATCTAGATTTCCTTGTTAGAAATTTTAACAATTCAAGGGTATGTATATTCCCTGCTGCACTCTACCTCTACAAAAAAGTAGTTGCATATTGAAAAACTTATTCTTTGCTGCGTCACCTCCTTCAAACAATACTTGCACTTAAGATTCTCTATTACATAAAGATTTTTTACTTTAAATCGGCTGCATAAGAAGGGAAATGCAGCTAAATTAATTTTGACTCCCTACACGTGTGCCAGTTCCCATGCAGACATCACGGAAATCACAAGTCTACACTTCCCATAAAGAAACACCTAGATCACAATATTAATTAAGTCCAAAGTCATTACCATAAGCTGCTTTCTCTGAGGTTTTTCTTACTTGGGAGTAGAACAGAGTATCATACAGATTCCTACATCATACACACGGTAAACAACATCTTTTAAACAAAAAAATAAAACCAAAATGCTACTACTATCATTATTCTCATGAGTGACTTGTCATCTCTTCAAAAACATTCACTTAGTTTCAAGTATCAATGCTACTGCTCCAACCCAACTCAGTCAGAACGACTGTCAAGTTGGATAATTTCTTTAGCAAGATAAATCATTCTGTCAACGGCCATTCATCAACTGCAGTACACAGAAGGGTTCTGGAGATGTTGAGACCAGTTCACAAATAAAAGATCAACAAGTGTCTCAGCGATACTCATTAAGAAGGTCTGTTTGAAGAATAAGGAGTCATTTTCCTGAAAGATGAGGACAATGGTGGTATCAAAACCGCTAATGAAAAAACCTGGTTCCATTTATACAACTGTTATCTAGCTTTAAAATATGAATGGGTGCACTCATCTATGCTGCTTTTTATAGTCAACTCTTGTTAGGCTACCATCAAGAAGCCTCATAAAGTAAGAGAGATAAAAAAGTCACTTGTCTCAAGCAAGTTCTATTAGGCTTCACTTGCCAGGAGTATCTCTTTTCAGTAATTTGCAAGTAATTTAACATGCAGTAAAAAAAAAAAAATCAAAAAAAAAAATCAGAATTTACAGTAATTTATTAAGTACTGCATTTGGTAGAATTAGAAACAACTTCCAAAAAACATGTTCCAGAAATTAGAAATAGCCCCCTTCCTCCAAAACCACCACCACATCAACAGCAAAAATTGTCTCTAATGCCTTTGGGTGACCTATTCGAGTTTTCTGTCTGCATAATTAGGCTGCCAACTTCCCCTCTCAAAAGGCAGTCAGAAAATGATTTTGATAGCATTTGTTAAGGATTTACCTTTGTGAAGAACATCACAAATAAGTTGATGACAATCACGCTCTTTGCACACAAGTCTGAATATTGCATACGTGAACAGACATTAAGCCCTGAAGAACTTGTCTGGGGACTGCAAAATGCAGGATTCCCACAGCAAAAGATGTAACAACTAAATTTTCAACATATGTGACAAAAGCGACTGTTAAACACGGTTCTTTTTTAGACCATTAGGTGGTTTTAAATTCCAAGCATTCATTTAGTAGTCCAAGATCCATGAGGAACCTGTCCTGTACTTCCTGTCTAAATTAGTACACGCTATTACAGAACAGAAAAACATAAATATTACACAGAAGCTTAAACTGCCAGCAGCTACAATGTCCTCTTGTATTACTTGTGTTTACCTACTCTTGTACTACTTGTTTTCATAAAAGATGTTACAGGACGTATTCATGGGGTTTTGACCAGCTGCAGTGTTGATGCATCTAAAAGGTAGAATAATAGTAAACCTACCACCTCAAAAAAAAAAAAAATCTTAGCAGAATATTCTACTACAAGTTGCCGTCTCAAGTTCTCTTAGTTCCCCAAAGCTCTTTCATAATACTGAAACAATTTCTAACTACTCGTAGCACATTAAACTGCAGGACATTTGTCCAGCAAGTTTTCCACTTTAGACACACAATATTCACTTCTAGAGAGGAAAAAAATTACAGTATCAACTAAGATTAACTGAAAAGCATGGCTGTTTTCTTAAAGTAAAAATGAGGCTCTAAACCATCAAGGTGTCAGAGATAATAGGGTCACTTGAAATGTAAACACCACTTACACCTGACACAGGATAGTGTAAGAGTGGAGTAGCTACTAAATCATCTTAACTCTTGAAAGCTACTTCTTGGATTTATGCCACAGAAAGCTAGTCGACTGAGACACACGCTCTTGACCTCGAGTTGTTTCTGGAACAAGACTTCTGTTGTGTGCAAACTCCTTATCTTTGCTATGCCTCTAACTGGTTGGCTAAGAATAACAGAACACAGCTCTCTTCCCTTAAACTCATCTAGTAAACTGAAATCAAGGTGGAAAATTCACATTTAATAAGATAGGTCTTGGTAATATCAACCCAAATACGTTAACTCAGGCTTAAGAAAGCTTTTCTTAAACATGGTTCTTAACAGAAAATGCCTTTCACAAGGTGGCATGAAATACCTTGGCCATTAGTAGTCTGGCTTCACTTCCAAGTCCTGCTTTTGTTATTACTCTCATTCATTGCAGCTCAAAGAGTCTGGCATCAAGTTAAGAACATTAGGTGCTCTTAAAAATGTTATTTTAAGATGTTATTCCCCTTTCTAGCTCTTTTCTAAACTGACATTTGTTACTGCAGCAGAAAGCAGTTACCTTTATTTAGCACACACCCAGCCTGCCCACAATTGCAGTTTACCCTCCCTGCCCATTTTTAAAAGGAAGACAGTTACAAAACAAGTAGCCTGTGCCTAACCTTCTACCCTGAACACTGTCACTCCAGATATGTACCACACTTTCCCAGCCACCATAAATAGAATACAGAGCTTGGGAAGCCCTAACGCCAAGATCTATTTTACCCTTCAGCATCTGGCCCTCCTTCCATTACTATTTCATCACAGAATTCCCAGCAAATACAAGTATCCAACAGTGACAACACCAAGATTCACAGAATCACAGATTCATAGAATTGGCACCATTGGAAGAGACCTCTAAGATCACCATGTCCAACCATCAGCCCCAACAAAAAAAAAACAAACAAAAAAAAAACCCAAACAAACAAAACAAACAAACATCACCACACAAAGCCCACCCTACCATCCCACTAGAGCATGTCCTGAAGTGCTGCCTCTACACATTTTTTGAACACCTCCAGGGATGGGGACCCCACGTAAAGAAATCCGTCCTAGGATCTAATCTGAACCTCCCCTTGTGCAACTTCAGGTCATTTCCTCTCTTCCTGTTGCTATTTGATTGAGAGAAGAGGCCATATCCACCTCCCTACAACCTCCTTTCAGGCAGTTGTGGAGAGCAAGGTCTCCCCTCAGCCTCCTTCTTCAAACTAAACAATCCCAGTTCACTCAGCCTCTCCTCATAGACTTCTCTCCAGACCCTTCATCAGCTTCATAAAGAAACCTTTACTTTACTGCTAGTAGCAAAATTATGCCTTCTACAGCACCTGTCCATGTCGACTGTAAAAACATTTGGTGCTTCACATCACATTTCGCTGAACTAAAGAAGCTTGTTGCCTCTCTTTGAAAATGAATCAATACACACTTTTGGAAAGGTTCCAAATTCCTAGACCTCCTTTTCAAGTCACCAGAAAATCAAACTGGAAGACTTGACTAAAATAGTTTCAGGTCTTAAAACACCTGCAATACCTGGTGTTTGACTGTGGGGTCTTCCTAAGCCTACAAGAAAATGGTCAAAAGTCAGTAATGAAAAATAATAGTACCTGGAGGTTTTTTTACTGCCTGCAGCCAGTAATTCCATTTCTATCCTTGTAAGATTTTAATACCAGAGTTAAAAGCAAAACCTAAAAATTCCACATACCTACTTTAATCGTAATAGCTTATAAATAATGACCTCGTAAACACAGATGTAAGCTCACATAAATTTATCCTCTAGAAGATCCTGAATCTAAAGAATTTCTCTTGGTGAATCTCAGAAAAGATAACTGTATGAGTCACAAACAACTGTACTTACATACCTTCCTCTTTCAAACAGGAAAGGAAAGACTTCTAGTTCTTACTTCAGAACAGTTTCCACTGATAAAGGTCAAAATACACGATCCATCCCTTTCCCTGTTCCACCATTAAAACAAAAATTTCTACTTACGTATGAAAGTACGTGCCTATACGCGATAACCCTACTGGAATACATTTTTCTTGTCAGATATTTCTTATTAACTTAACCTCCGCACAGCAAGCCCTCTCGCCCATTAAGGCACTCACATTGCATCACTCCAAGGAGAGCCAGAGGTGGTCAAAGAAAAGGGGAGGCTACATGGCTAAGAGCAAGGTGAAGGACAGTGAGATCTCCTCATCTCCTCCTTTCAACAACTGGCACGTGGACTCAATTGCCCATGAAACGCAAGTCTCTTGTTTCACCTAAATTTCCTCTTTGGCCGTGGATAACACAGGGGTATGTTCCACAATCAGCAATACAAGTGCTTCAATTGCCTCAAACAGCCTGGCGCCTCTGCCTACCCATCCAATATCCTGTGTAAGCACAGCACTGTGCTTTCAGCAGAGCTCAAGCCCATCTCAAGCGGCATGATTTCAGCCTCCACTGCTGCACCTCTCAGCCTCATACTCCCACTTCCTTCCTCCACCCAGCATTGGCACACATGCAGCTGTGGGGCACACTGCTCTGGGGTGCCCAGCTGCTGAGATTTTTCTTATTACATTCCTTTGTCAGGACTGTTGTATTTTCCGTGGCTTAAGCAGGCTTCTGGTACAGACAAACAAACAAAAGCCTCAGTACAAGATGGAAACCAGTAGCAGACTGAAGGGAACCGAGTAACAGCACAGACTGCAACAGCAACAAACTTACTGGCTCTTGTTAGACCAGAGAATAAAGAAAACTAACTGCAACAGAAACCAACTTTTCCCAGCTAGGAACGGCTGCTCTGATGGCTCTCTGGTGTCCTGAAGCACTAAGCCAGGAAATACTACTTAGTGGATCTACTGACAAGTCTTCCAGCATTATACAAATGTTAATTATGCCTCAGAGTATTCTACGTGAAAGGTGAATAAATAAGATTTTTAACATTGGTTCTCCCTAGCTTTTTCCTCTGGCTTCATTAAATAGCATCCAAGAAGCTTCATCCCAATCTACTTCAAGTCAGTAAGAAATTTTATATTCGGTGAAGTAGTTAATTTTGCATTTTGTTACATGAAAGATGATGTGCTACATTAGAAGGGCCTGTGGTGATAGGACAAAGGGCAGTGGTTTTAAACTAGAGCAGAGGAGATTTCGATTGGACATTAGGAAGAAGTTCTCTACTCTGAGGGTGGGGAGACACTGAAACGGGTTGCCCAGAGAAGCTGTGGAGCCTCACCCCTGGAAGTGTTTGGGACCAGGCTGGATGAGGCTCTGAGCAACCTGCTCTAGTGGGAGGTGTCCCTGCCCATGGCAGGGGTGTTGGAACTGGGTGATCTTTAAGGTCCCTTCCAACTCAAGCCACTCTGTAACTGTATGAAACTAATTCAATGTCATTTTTATTGCTAAAGGCAGGATCCTGACTCAAATAATGAAGGCTAACAAGATTCCATAACACTTTAACCGACTGCAGACAGTGGAACACCGTTTACCATGCAACTAGCAGCACTGCTCTCTGATCAGACTCTGGGTATTTAAAGCACATGGCCACACTCACCAGGATACTTAACTTAGAGAAAACAAAACAAACCTCTCCCTCGTGGCCCCTCTTCCCCAAGTTTTGATTCTGCAGAACTTGACATCATTCACGCTAGGAAATTATTGACAGTAATCATTTTTTCAAACATACAAAATCAAGTTTTCCTTGGTAAGCTTGAAAAATTATTTTTTAATATTTTTTCTGTCAAATACTCACTAGCACTCAAATCTGTATTAGCATGCACAGAGACAAAAAAAACACCACAGTGCAGGTCATCTGCTGTTCACTGGTTTTAGTCTTAAGAGTTTCATGATGGCCATAAAGTTCTTATTCCTTTTAGCAACACTGATTGCACCTAAAGGAAAACAAATCTTCTATCCCGAGGCAAAAAAATGCATGTTAAGACAACAGAAAATCTGCATAAACTTACTCTCTAGTTCTTCTTTCTCAAAGTTTGTATTGATAGTAGAGCTGATTTTGCCCATATCCACAACAGCTTCTTCATCGTGACCCTGAAGAAACAAGACACAAGTTTAAGTTAAAAACTAAGTAGAACTATTTTTTTTCCTAAATTTCTAAAATATCTTCTGCCACTCGGAAAACCTGTTTGTCAAAGTTTTCTAAAACAAAACATCTACACCTCTTTGAAACGGAGAAAGAAAATGTCACTGAAAATCTACTTATCCAGTTCTTCAAGAAAACGTTACCCTGAACTGAAGGAAAAACAGAGTACACCAGAAGAGATGCCAAATATCATTGTCTCCTATTGCAGTGTTCTTGATTTCATCTTATCAAGGATGAGGATGTACATATCAGGAGTGAGATACTCTTTTCCTTTTACACCCAAAAACAATTCATCTCTTCGAAAAAAAAAAAATAACTGGCAAATTTAAAAATAAAATAAAAAAAAAGTTATGTAAGTTACTATTCAGAGACCTTGAATCTGTTTGCTTAAGGGACAATTCCTGTGTGAGATTTTTCTGGCACCAATAAGAGGCTTTTGGGAACCAAAATTTATAAAAGGGGTGGCAAAAGAGCAGAGTTACACAACCCGGGGGTCCCTCCTGGTTTTGGAAAGATCAAAAGAACTGTTTTGCTCAGATTTCAACAGAAAGATTGTTAAACACACCCCTATCTAATTAAGACAGGGATTTTATGCACAAAGTTGCAGGATGATCTGTTCAGATTCCATTTCTACCGAAACCGCTGCGCTCCCAACACAAAGGCACAGTATTGGAAAGAGAGGCTCAAGGCAGCAGGCTTATCTCTGACTGTGTCCTCTAATCACAGGGAGTACATCACTAAAGCAGACCTTGAAACACTGCCTTCTGCTTCATCGGGACAAAAATAAGCCTTAAAATAAACTAGGCCGCAGAAATCACTCTCATCTCAGACTTGACACCAAAACAACAGTGAAGTTGCCTTTCTCCAAGTGTTTGCATTCCTCAGAATACGGTCCACTTTTAACAGCTCACAAATGACAGCCTCGCTGACGGAACTGGTTCTCCAAAAGAACTCCTACCTACCCTATGGGTAATATTTTACTTTACATCTAACTCTGTATAATGGCAGGCTAACTACTAAATATACTGTCCCTGTTCTTTCTGCTCCCTTGGGCACACGCTTTTTTTTTCCCTTAAGTCAGATCTATCAATCATGAAAGAGCTGAAGCAATGGAAATTTTTATTTTTTTTTTGCAACAACTTAATTACTTTTCCATTGAATCAGTTCACCTAAGTGACTTTTCTTGTGGCTACAGAACAACTAGATCCACCACAATTAAGTCGGTTTGACGATTGTTTCTGGCAACTGGCCACTGGTACATTTCCATCAGTACATGTGGAATCTGTGATAATAGTTTCGTGAGAAAAAAAAAAAAAAAGGATGCCTAAATCAGGAGTTTTATACGGACTGGGTACTCTAACAGTGTTGACATTCACCTAAACTTTGATCTCACAACCACTCAGTAGTGCAGTGCTTTATATATAGAACAGGGTTGTTGTCTCCTGGGGAAGTGACAAGGATGAAAAACAATATACCCGTGTAACAACTACAAACTAAAACACAGCAACCCCCACAAAAAAAAAAAAAACTACACAATAACTGAAGGCAAATCTTTAGTCTTAACAGGACCAGTATTTATTATAGCATATTGTGTGCACATACACACAGAAAATCCAAACCTGACTGTGGTGGAAAAGTAGACTAAAGAATATGAAGACGACAAATGGCACACAGAGGAAAAGAAATTTTTTAAGATGATGTTTGAAACCAAAAGTTAAGGCAGTCAGATCATATAAAATAATAAGCAGCTGGCACTATGCAAATAAACAAGACACAAGAGAAAAGAGTGGCACATGACAGAGTAAACTTCAGTCCCTAGGAAGGATGTTTTCAAAAGGGACGTTATACAGGAACTTCATTTTGCATTGCAAAAGTAGTTAGAAAAAAAAAAAAAAAAAAAAATCAATCAACCCTCCTGCACACTCCAGGCAGCTACAGTTAAAAAAAAAATTCAGGTGATTAAGCCAAAGTCATGCCTGACAAGCAAATCTGTGAAAGTATCATGGTAGTAAGATAGGAAGAATTAGTACATTCCTGTCTCCTACACACCAAGAGGAAATTAAAGAGCCCTCTAAAGAAGCCTTCATCATGTAATTGGCCCCTGTCATCTCTGACAATCATTCTGGAGGTAGATGGATTTTTCCAACATAGCTTGGAAAAAAAAAAATTCACATGCATAAACCCAACAGGGACCAAATGAGTAGAGCAAAACATTTAACGTCATCGGTAAGGCCACACCACTTCCCAAAGAGGAGTCAAGCGTATTTACTTTCCAATTTAACACAGTGATGCAGAAATAGAAAACTCCAGGACCGTAATACACTCCAGTTCACAGAAAGATATACACACAAATCCTGCATGTCACCAGGAAACTTAAACTAGAAATGGAAACAGAAGTATTACTAATCCTCTAAATTAAGTGTCTTAAAATAGCAGAGAAAAAGCCCTAATATTATGAAAACTGCTACCAAAACCTCTTCCACAATTAGCTTCATAGTTACAGCCACAGATTGCTGAAATATCCTGTATCCAACTTCCCCTCCCCGCCTGCAATAGGCCTTTTAGGACACTTGGAAGTTTGTCAAATACACGTTTTTGGAGCAATAAAGGAAGACAAAGTTTTTCTCCGGATTATACAAACCACTGCATACTGGGAGAAAATGACGTACAGGCTGCAGAAAAATAAACACGCAAGAAAAGATGTTTATTGGGAGATAACATTTTGGAACTGTACTTTGGTTTACGTCTTATGTCATGTTATTGATATTTATCAACTTTTGCTTTAGGAACAGAGGTATTTTGCTAACCTTATACATAGAGAAGCAGCCTTCAAATCCACATCATGGGAAAAGTAACGTGTCTTTTGAGATTAGATTACAGCAAGGCACGCGTGCCCTTGCAAACTCTTCTATCGCTATCTCAAAGTACTCAACGTATGCAAAGACTCTTCCAAGAATAAACCATTAGCAACTACAAATATCATACACGAAGCAAGCGTATCATTTACAGCCTTTGTTTAGAAAAAAAAAAAAAAAAACCACATCATTTCAATGTAACTGTTTGTGATGCCAATAGTAAATCCCATCATAAAATACTTTTTGCTTTAGGTCAGGTAAAGAAATCAAAATATCCAAATATGCTATAAAACTAATTCCAAGCTACAACCTTTTCCTTGCTAAAAATAAAATCTGTAGGGCATAGCTTTCCAGCAATTACAGAAGACCCATCATGTCAGCTTAAGGCACAATAGGGAAAGAAAACTGTTAACAATTGCTGAATCAAAACCCAGACCCATTCCAGTTATCTCCTCTATTTCCTGACCTTTTTACAGAGGTGGGATTGTTTAAAACTCATCAACTTCCCTTTTTTAGGCACTGAAAATGACTTAGAGCAAGTATTCCTCTGCAATTTATCATCCATTGCACATGAAACTTTACAGATAATCTGACAGATGTCCCAAAACCAGTTGATGAGCCTAAGTAAAATGTAAGACTAACTTGGAATGTATAGAACTTCTCTTTTCAGTCGAGAGGCAGAGTAATTGAGAAAGGGAAAAAAATAAATAAATAAAAACACCAAAAAAAGCCAAGACCACAAGCAGAAACCAAGGTGCCCCAGGGAGAGATTAACTATTCACCTTTGGTTTGATTTTCCACAAGGAGATGGTCATTTATAAAAACAGAACAAATCCTGAGTACTGCAAGGAAAATAAATAAATTAAAAATCTTAGTACGCTGTATTCAAATTCACTAAGTGTATCTGGTGTATTTTCTAACACTAAATTTGTGGTTACTCACAGAAGTCCTGTAGAAACAGCCTTCCAGGAAAACCTTCGTATTCAGTGAGAGGTGCCTACATATACTACATATCCTCTCAGCCTTCCAACTTTCCCCAACATGAAAATGAAACCCTTTTTCAACTGCTATAGGCCAGATATGACTTTCAAATACATTTTGTTCTAGCAAGAGGAATCCTCTTGGGGTTCTGCTACCTCTAACTTTCATAGCTTTTCTCAGGTCAGAAGAGAGTAAACTCCCCTCTCACTGCAGACAAAGATCCAGAAATTGTTGACACTTAATTTACCTTCCCAAACATCTGTATTTAGTACTTTTCGTATCTAAAAAATTGACGCTACTTTTTTTTAAAGTTGTGTTTTAAAAAAGTCAGTCCTGAATCGCACGAATCACGAAGGAGAGCACTCAAGCTTGCAAGACTTAAGTCTTCAACCTCCAGCAGCACGTCTTCGTTACCAGCTAGCGGCCTGGCACAAACATGACACACTGAGTATTAAATCTGAAGGAAACTTTCCACTGTCGCCTGTACAAGCTCTTCTCACCCTGCAACTGGCCTAACCTTCTGCAGTCACATCCAGAGGGCAGCTCTCCGAAGGGCACGCTGCCAAAGCGCGTTACTCAATAACCACTTCCCAGAGACGCGGCACTGCCAGCCGTGGAGTTTTAAGATGCTTCCAAAGTAGTTCAATCCGTTCATTCTGATGATACAAATGGCTGCTAGAGGTAACTGGAAACCTTGGAAATCCAAGGCTTAGACAGGAATTGCATTGAGAATAATTTGAGCTCAAGGTTTAAAACCACGACTCAACCAAATCAATGCTCACATGCTTCATTTGCAAGCCCTCAGCCTGAAGTTCTTCCTGCACAGAGCTGGGAAACTACTTGCAGCACCAGAAGAGACAGCACTAGTGTTCAGGGGAATAAGGAGGGCACAGGAGAGGCAACAAATAGACAAAAAAGCCAGCACTACCCCCACCAAAAAAAAAATAAAAAATTACATTATGGCTTTCATGCTACAAAGAACCTTCGCTGCAGCATTTATTCAAGATATGCAAACACAATAAAACAAAAAAAAAAAAAGCCAACCACACAAACCGACCCTGAACAACACATGTGTGTTTTTCATATCTATGTTTTTCTTTAGACATCTGTCCCTGGCCGAGAGCTTCAAACTTCTGGTTTTGATACTCTACTACAACTGCCTCCATCATCCCAGTGAGCCCACATACTACTTTATGACTGTAACTGTATCCCATCCTCTCTGCCTTAAACCAAAGGCAAACACTTCCCCGCTCCTTCCCACAGAGCCCACGGATACAACTCTCCCTTTGCAGAGACGCCAGCTCTGGCAGATGGGACTGAGCTCCTGGGCTGGAATGCGGCACCAACCAACCATTCCTCTCAAAATACGAGCACATGCTGCTTCCAGTCACAACTGGCAAACCCATCCGGGATGCTGCTGGAGATTTAGGTACTAAATGAGAATTCTGGCACAGTGCGGTTTTGCTTTTCCTACTTTGCCCTTTCTTCTTTCATCATCAGTACGTAGGAACAGCTAAGCTGGACCAAAGCATCCATCCATCCCAGCACACTGTCTTCAAGAGGATACAACACTACAGGCCTTCAGAAACTTCCCAATAAACTTACAAATCAGTGCAAATGGAATTGAAGATAGTGGCTTCGCCTCGATCTAGAAAGCACAGTCAGAGTAGGATTTTTCTTGTATCATCAGCCCTCATTTTATTGGATCTGCATTCAGAAGATGGATATGATAGCCAGCCAGGCCCCAGGAAAAAAAAAAAATAATGAAAAAATACCCATGTTGCTCTGTTTGAAAAATAAGTTTAGCTGGGAAAAAGAAATTAAGACCTTCAATATGATCATAGCTCAAAGACGACTGAAGAGGAACTACAAAACCTAATTCTGCAACTGTTTTCCAGATGTGTCGGTACAGATATAAAACATTTTAAAATTGACTTTTTTGAAAAAAATCGATAGATACACGCACAAACTCACTCATTTTGTCACAGAGCTACTGAAACACATTGTTCATAATAATTAAGAACCAGCAGGGTAAGTCCTGGTTCATCTTCCCAGCAGAAAGCTTGCATTTCTGCTCTAAGCACATGTAACACTCCACGGAGTGAGGAAATAAAATCCATTTCCAATTTACAGAATGCACATCCAGCCTCTTCTCTATCCATTCAAACAAATACTGCAAGCCAATGTGCACAAATACTTCAGAGGAAAAGTAAACTTAAGAAAAAATAAAAATAAAATAAAAAAATCAAAACAAGAAGACACTATCTCCTAATTTTGTAGGACTGTGAGTCTACCAGTGCCAGCAACCCTAGGTGTAATAAGAACCCAGAAAGTCAGTGTATTTGTTAATGCCATCTGTGCCTCCTGTATGCAGAGTTCAGTGACAATCCTACCTCTGGTGTTCATCAGGACGAGGTCTACGCTACAACTCTTCCACTGCTACTCAGTCTTAGTCTC
The DNA here is from genome assembly GCA_013396935.1 of Baryphthengus martii. Taxonomy (NCBI): domain Eukaryota; kingdom Metazoa; phylum Chordata; class Aves; order Coraciiformes; family Momotidae; genus Baryphthengus; species Baryphthengus martii. The sequence continues at coordinate 190,330 of VWZK01009231.1, forward strand.
AAGTGAGTAAGTTAGGCTTTTTGGTACGGTTACCTGCAGGAACAACTAACAGCAGCACGTGATAAGCTTCAAACATACTGTTTTATTTTCCTGACAGACTGATTCTGCTTTTAAATCTGAGGTCAGGTGAGCCTGTGGTGGGCAGGAGGGCAGGTATGTCCGGCTGTCACCTCCTTGAAGGACAGCCAGGATATGAAAAAAAAAAAAAAAAATAATCAAAACTCTTTCCCAACAGTAATTCAAGGTAATTCAGCCAGTCTTTAGCTGTACTGCCCTAGCAGTCTCATAAAAGCATTTTAAGCTCGCTCTTCAGGCACAGGATTAGTGGACACTGCAATACTGTATCTTCAGATGCTGCCAAAGTGACGAAACCCCACCAGCTCTATCTAAATCGAGCACCCCAACCTGACGGCCAAGGAAAAAGGCACCACATCTAAAGTGGGCCCTGTCTCATTTGGTCAGCACACAATTTCTAGATGGCCTTACCCTCTAAATAGAGACGGATGAGAGTAGAATTCAGAGGAGCTCACAAACGGAACACTCGCCAGGTTTAAAATAGGAAGCGCGTCGTACGGATGGGTTCCCCCTGAGCTGTGTTTGCTATGGCCTCATCTGCACAGCAACAGCTGCTTTCCAGATCCCCCACCACCACCCCCTTACTCTCACAGCAGTGGGTATTGCTCAAGCACTACACCAAAGACTCCAGGACAGCTCAGGGGGGTTTGTGTCACCATCACCAGTCGTCCCCCTGGTTCCATCCATTTCTCTTTTCAATTTTATCTGTGGTTATACAACTATTATTTTACAGAACTATCCTCACATGTAAATGAAGATCCCTTCTAATCAAGGAATACTTAGAGTTTCGAGAGAAAGATCGGACACTTAAATTTCAGAAAGACCACAGCTATAATGAAAGACTTAGGAATACTTAGAGCAGTGTTTCTAGCCTACTAATCCTCTAATTAACTGCTCAGCTTACTCTACTAAATACAGCTGACCAATCTGCTTCTAGAAGAAAACAAAAAAAAAACAAAAAAAAACCACCACACACCCACCCCACAGGAGCTCTACAAACCTTGTTTGGACAGGTATGCCCAACAGACATCAAACAATTTGAGTAAGACTCTCCAGAAGTTGCACTTTTACTTTTCCAAAATTGCATGTGGAGGACAGTAGACAGACATGTCTATGTGCTACTTACGATGAAAATGAAATAAGAACCAAGAACACCACAACTCACCACGTTTTTTGAAAAAATGCAGTTGGAAAGATGTTAATGTTTTGCTTTCAGCACAGTAGAACACCTAATGTTTACAAATATTTTTATTTCCGTGGTTTCATCAGGCATTATTCTGGCCACGGTCACACTGAGCACTGCAACCTGCAAGTCAAGCCACGTTCCACACAAATCAGACACCAGTCTTTGGACAGTAAACACAAAGTGCTTCTGTTAATTAGAATATAAAATTAAATTAGAAGAAAAACTCTCCGAAAGGGAAGCATAAAAACTGACAAGGGATTGGGTCACCATAGTGCCTGGCCACTAACTATAGCACACTGCAGCAATTTTTCAATTAAAAAAAAATAATTAAAAAATGCATTAGAACCAACAGAAGACAAAGGGGTGTCTTGATTCATATTAAAATGTGACTAAAATGCAAGAGAATATTCAATTAAAATTAGAAGCCCGGTTGAATTCAACTCGAATGTTCTGCAAACTAGAAAATTTATCACCATACATAAAGTTAGCAAATAATGTCACCATTTACTACGATGTGTAAAGGTAGCAAATAATGTCACCAATCCCCCACAAGATATCAAGTTGCTTGTCTAAAGTTACCGTAGTCATTTGACCAAGTTGCATTTTATCACTGCCTCAGAGTGCTAGATTTCATTCAAAGAAAAAAAACTTCATAGCTCAAATCACTTCCATTTCTATAAAAATATAAATAGAAAATTTTCTATAGAAATAGAAAAGATAGTGGTGGTCATCTAAAATTGATATCAAACAATTCAGGGGTCTTTAAAGCTTTCTGGCTTAGGGAAATTCCATGCCATGGATTTTAGTTTCTAGGGAACTCTGAAGCAGTAATCCCTGTTGCACTCCGTATCTGGCAGTTACACAGCAGCGCTGAGGATCACCCAGCCCTACAAGAGCTAAGCAACAGCTTCTAACACTACTATTAGAGTTCATTTCTTCATTGTAGAAATCCCCCCGAGTTCTGTAGCTATGCCACTGAAGAAAATACTCTCTCCAGGAATATTTCACCCTCAGTTACACAGCTCATTAAGTTCAGGTTTTGTTTTTTTTGTCAAAAGGAACAATCAATCAATAGGTTATTTCAAGATTCTTTACCAGAAACTTCCCTGCTATACTTGCATGGAATTACTCAAAGCCACAGCTGATAACCTTGAAATTAAGAAAAGCTGAATTAAAATAATGACAAGAAAAAAAAAAAAACAAAAACAAAACAAAGCCCAAACTACACACACAAGAAAACCCCCACATAAAACAAAACACAAAAATCACCCTCAAAACCTGGTAGTATACTCTCACGATTGTAAAAGCGCAATTTCTTTCTGAATTAAGCCAATTACTGTGATGAAGCAATTTAAAACTACACAGAGAACATCCTCCCTAATACAGAAACCTCTACTTCAAGCATTATTTCTGTCACCGGCTGTTTCACAAATCTCTTCCACAGCTCCTGAGCCAAAGGCACCACATCGTTCTGAGACGGTTGCTGAACACCCCTCACACCAAAGCCCCTTCCCAGAATTATTCACTTCTAGAGCTGCTATTTACATACAGGTTGCATTTTCTTCCCTGGCCGAGCTTCTTCCATGCTGATGTGCAGGAGCAGAGAATGCCCTTGTCCAAGACCCTGTAAGGAAGCTCCCAAGAGCTCAGAGCCTGCGCACGCATGACTGCTTGAGCTCGCTCTGCTCCACGCAGATGTACTCCGGGAAATCGTTCCCCGGCCCCGCAGCCAATCGCTCTCTCGCCAGGCTCTCGTCTCCCAGGACAGCTACGGCGGGGTCGTACCGGAGCGCAACGAGCAAGACGGCAGGGCTCCAATTCCAGCTTGGAGAATACCAAAAAAGGAACTGAAAAAAGAGTTTTGATACTTTGCATTTTCTGCGTCGACAGCAGCTGAGAACAGCTCCGAGGTTAGGTTTTTCCTCTGCTCCAAGACTTCATTAGCATTACAAAAATGAAAGCACATTTGGACCTCGGGCCCCAGAACAGAACAACTCAGAAGTCAAACATCTGCTAAGTGTGTTTATAGCTGGATTATCGACCTCTCGCTGAATACTCATTCCAAAGCGCACTGGTCTTTGGCCTTTTTTTTTTTCCCATAAGCTGTATACTCTTGTTCAGAAAAATAAACCAAGGCTTCTTAAAAAATCCTCAAAAATATTTTATTTCTTTTTTCCTGTTTAAGGGGGCAAAAGCACTGTGCTGTTAGGTGCAATTAATGACATGTCTCCTTCCTGAATATAACAGCTGTTTCAAGCACAATATGAGTAGCTAATACCTTTTCCCTGCTTAAGCTAACCTTAAAAATGCAACCTCCACTCTAGCAGATGGAACTCAGGGCTTCATTTCACTCTTCTCCTCTTCATCACTAACATACCTTCATCTCCTTGTCCCATCACAATGCACAGGAAAATTGGCTCTTTAAAGCATGATCCGTAACTCAACCTTGGTGACACAACACTGCCTTCCTTGTTCCACTTTCTTCTTTCATTCATACTTCTCAGAGGACGAGAACTCAGAGAGAAGCTGGATTGGTGCCACCCCAACTAACAAACAACTGGACAAATTAAAACAAATCATGTACTCTTCCTAAAATTGGGGCAAATACCACCAGCTGAAGAAACACACCCTGCCAATGTGTGGATGGTATTTATCACCCAGTAGTTCAGAAATCAGAAGACCACATTCAGTTCCCCCTCGCTGCCTTTCTCAGCCCAGAAAATTCTCTAACCATAGACTAATAAAAGTATTCTCAGATACTGCTGACAAGGGAGGTTAAAAGTAGTTTGTTTCCACTCTGTAAATAGATACTCACTCGAACGTGTGTGTGAATCCTTTCACATCCAAGCTATCGAAGGTCTCTGTTGCTCTATGGAAATGACAACAAACTAAAGGATTCAAAGTTAATCAAAAATACTGGATACCCTAAAACTCTTAGGTATCTCTTCTCAATGGAGCACCCTAAATCTTTAGCACAGATCCATACCAGAAGTACCTCAATTTCCAGGAGTACAAGAGGCGGTTTGTTTAGGTTGGGAGGGGAGGGGGGTGTGTGTGTTTAATGGGGTGGTTTTGTGGGATAGAAGAGAGGGGGCATAGTAATCACATCTTTGATTTTTTTTATTTTTGTAAATTTTGGAGCAAATGCTTACTTGGTATGGAAACTTTAAAAAAAAAAACACTTAGTCTGAAACAGTTTATTGAAATCTTTTTCTAGTCTGTAGTCAAGCAATTCCTAGTTAAGTCACTCAGAACAAAAAAAAAATATTTATGCAGCATTATTTCAACCATATGTTTGATGCTTCAAAAGACTCTTTATTGAGTGCATGAGGATTTGTTGGTTTTGCTTTAAAGAGAAAGAACCTTAAGTAGCTATCACGAAACATCCACTTTTTTCATCAATCCTTCCTTATTTTCACTTTTGTACTCTTTCAAGTTCCATTTATTTGAGCCTCTCTTGAGCTGAAAAGAAAGGAAAGGCAGGTCCAAAAAAGTTTATCTGTTCCCCAGACAGAAAATAAAGCTTTCATCTCAGCTTTTAAGAAAACTTTTTATCTTTTCCTAAGCAATATATAGCCCATAATTTCCTTGTAAGCAGTACAAGTTTCCATTAAAAATCCCCCAAAATCAACTACATGGGACAACCTCTATTAACCAGGCAGCGTAGAGTAGCATCCATAATTCAACCTCAACCCTTCCTTATATAAGCAAAACACGGCAATGTTCTCTAACATTGCGGCCTAAAAAAAACAACCCAGATCCCTGCCACCTTTCTTCACGTATCTGAAAGAATAGCACATAGCAAACTTAAAGCACCTCTCTTTAGGAAAGAATATGAGGGAAAAAAAAAGCAAACAAAAAAAAAAACCCAAACCAAACAAAACAATAAATACTTAACCATGAGACAATAAGACAACACTTCTAAATGAGGTTTAGTTTTGGATTAAGGGGGGTGGCCCAGGTCACAGAGGAGGCAACATGCCAGGGGATTAAGACGATGAAGGAGCAAATTGATGACACAAACTGTTTAATGTTAGAATGTCAAACACCACTACAGATGGTTTTGTTCAGCTTCTTATTAAATGGGAACCTACTAACTCATATTAAGAACAGCAGCTTCCTATGTGGTTTCTATTACACAGAAATGAAATACAAACTATTCCTCTAAGGAGGCATCATTCCCTTAGCAAGGGAACACAGAAACCTCCACAGGCAGGCGCTCATCATCTCATGAATTAAAACTATCCATAAAAAACAAGAGTTTGCTTGCCTAAAAGTATTTTTCAGAATACGATTTCCACTATTCCACTACAGAATACGATTCCCAGCTACACTATTCTCTTCACAGCACACTTCAGCTTGTATCGGCACAGACACAGGGACCTAAAAAAGAAGGGAAGGGGAGAGAAAAAAAGAAGTGGAAAAAAAACAAGAGATGTATGGGAAATTATAGAATGTTTTACTTATTTCCAGATTCAAAAACATCCCTCAGTAGAGACAGATGGAAGAAATTCACCATGTTCAACCCAAATCCTACCAAGAATTTCAATTCAATGTGTATGAGCATATGGTCACCATGCAAATGGCAGTGGGGGAAGATTCTGGAGGTTCGGGGGCGGCAGGGTGTGTCTTGTTTCAGGGTTCTTGGTGGGTTGTTTGTGGGGGTTTTTAGCAAGAGAATACTTTCTAAATTCAAAGCTGCTCACTTTACAACATATCCCCCATCACTTGCTTTTACCTATTTATCTCCAGGCATTTTGGCAGCATTTTTGACAGATATTCCAATTTCTCTTTATCCTGAAGAAGTCTTAGATCACTGTACAGGTTCACAAGAATTATAAACACAATTAAGGCCACCTCACCAAGGCCGTATGTTTAAATGTTCTGCAATCACTTTTGTACAAATATTAAACATTCATCTCCTAGAATAATAGATGGCATAGAAGTGAACAGCTGATGAGTCCAGATACGAAGCAGCATAATATGAGGCATATAAAATTATCTGGTTTGTACTGACATTATTTGAAGTACAGGCACACGAAGGCCTCTCCCTGACAGCAGATCCTCAGGAGAAAACAAGAAAATGGGGGAGGGAGGCAGTTAAAAAAAGAAGAGAGTCAAAAATATCCAGTTAGAACAGACTCTCCAAATACAACCAAACCAAGCTACACCCACACAGAACAGTTTCTTGATAAAAATACCAGACATCAGCAGCTAGTAAACACAAAAATTCATCTTTCCATGAAGGCTGTAATTTCTGAATCATTACTCATCTACGCCTTTCTCTCCACAAAAAAAAAAAAGAAAAAGTGAAAGATCATGAATCTCACCACGTCCAATGAATTCAAGGCTTAACTCTTCACCTTTCCATGTCCCTCGAATTCCTCTCTATTCATACAATTGCATCCCAGTCAAATCAAGTATCTGTGTAATAATTCATTGACAACACGTTCGCTCCTATAGCGAACATTACTACCTACAAGTCAAAGCTCAGCAAACTATAATGGGAAGGTAAGATGTTTCCAGCATGAGTAGCAGGACTAATACAGCAGGAGGTATCTGTACTTTGCTGGCCCACACACAGCATTTCTTCTTAAAAACAAGGAAGGCAGAATGGAAGTAAAGTCCAGGTCTGCTCCTGACCACGGCAATTCGAACAAGGGCAGAATATCATATTTTTTTTTACTTTCCAAGTGGTGTAACATACAGGATCCAGGTAGTGTTCTCTGCAGATGATTAAGACAAAATTCCTTCCAGTATCTGAAGGGGGCTACAGGAAAGCTGGGGAGGGGCTTTTTATAAGGGCCTGTGGGGACAGGACAAGGGGCAATGGCTTTAAACTAGAGCAGGGGAGATTTAGACTGACATTAGGAAGAAGTTCTTTACTCTCAGGGTGGGGAGACCCTGAAACGGGTTGCACAGAAAAGCTGAGGACAACTCATCCCTGGAAGTGTCTGAGCCCAGGCTGGATGGGGCTCTGAGCAACCTGCTCTGGTGGGAGGTGTCCCTGCCCATGGCAGGGGGGGTTGGAACTGGATAATCTTTAAGGTCCCTTCCAACTCAAGCCATTCTATGGTAAAATACATTCCACAATTCACATCTCCCAAGATACGCTGAATAACTTCAAGACATCTGAAATCTCCATTTATGAGGGATACCAGACCACTGCCGCTGTTATGTGCTGACCGTCAGCAAGTTACCAGTGCGTTAGGAAGCCTCTCCTATGGCATATTCACAACTACCAAAACAGTTAGTTCTAAGAATGCACATTTATTTTGTTAAGGCAGACAGTAACAGAACGCTGCCGTTCCCATTTTTGTGCTGGTGCTAGCAATCAGCTGAACCAACATCACACTGAAGCAGGGAACCAATCCAGTAATAACAACAGACTGACAATCTTTTGCCACTTCAGATCTGAGGCCGCTTACCGCTGGTGAGGCACGGGCGGTGAGACTGCTGAGCCCAGAACACGAAAGGCAGGACCACGGGGCAACTCCAGCGAGACCGCCTTGGACTGGAGCGGAGTCCCTACAGTCAATGCTGCAGTTTCACACCGCAGCTTGGGGAAATGGAGAGTCACCACTTGTGTCACTTTCCCTCCTTCTCACAATATTTTGACTGTATCTGTTTCATTTTATTTTTTTTCTAATATCCTTGCCACACATTAGATCTGATGCTTTCAGATAAACATAAACAGTAAACATATAAGTCAGTCAACATTCATTTTAAAAAACAAATCCTGACAAGTTTTGTTTTGGTTCATTGAGTGGGTTTTTTGAGGTTATTGTTAGGGGTTTTTTTAGCAGCTTCCTGAGTTCTATCAACTTATGGGCAAGGAGACAAGATAAAAGGGGAATGACAGCTCCCCTTCAGAGACCAGCAACTCATCAGTCCAGCTCAGCCTCAATATATAGTTCTATCTTCAGACACGTATTTTCTTGCTGAAATTTCTTCTAATTTCCTCCTGCAATTCTAAAGCACAACAGAATATGTTAAAAGTCTGAAATGACCTTTAAAAGGGAAAATATTGCCAGACAAAAGTCTGTCAGAGCTTTAAACTTCTAGGAGCCAGCCCAAGAGCCTTCAGAAGGATCACTGAAAGGACATTTAAGAGGGGATGCACTTCTGTTTCTTACTTGCATTGTCTAAGATCACGCAGTTTACAGCTGAGCTCCTTTTCCTTCTTTTTAAAGAGAGAAAGCAGCTGATTTTCTGATACACTAAGAAATGTAATGTTTTTGCTGGCTCTGACAAGGAGTTTCTGGGAAAAGCCGGTTTAAAAGGTAGGCACTGATTCCGACAACAGATTTTATTTATTTTTTTTTGTACTTGATTACAATTTTTCCTTTTGTGAAAAACCACATAAAAGATTATTTACAACATAATACTGGCTAAGAGAAATGCACGCATAGCTCAGGAAGAGGAAAAACTAATGCTGCAGGGCTCCTGCTGTAAACTTTTGACTTTAGGGGCTATTGGATGCATTCAACACGCAGCAGGCATATTCAATACTCTCGATTCAACAAACACTTTGAATTCTCAATTTTATAAAGTGTTAACATTTCAGTTTGTACAGGAGTTCTAACCAGCCAAAACCAGACTCTCCACCTGCATTCTCTGCCTGAACTTGGAAAGAGAGTCAATGGCTTTCAGGTGTCCTTATGAAAATAACGATCCCATTAACAGACAGAAAACTAAAATACTAAGTCAAATAAACAGTAAACCAAATATTAAAACAACTACAGAAAATATGTCATCCAGACTGAAGACTTAAACAAAAGAGATCCCAGCAATATGAATCAAATATGCTATACCCAACAGCTACAAATCTCACCATTTGTAATTCAGGATTTCACAGCTAGTAGGGAACTGTCAAATGTGGAAAAAAAAAACTCGCAGCAGTTGTTCTAAACAACAGCAACTGCACCTGACAGCCAGATTAATTTTCTACAAGTATCAGATATGGAAAAATAGAGAAAAAAAAAAAAAAGTGCATGACATTTCTAATGACGTAGAAAGCAAGTCTCCAGAACAAAGGAGAAAATGTGAAAAATGAAACACAAGATACACGAGAAACAGCAATTAAGAGTGGTAATATTAAAACTTTCCCACCTACAGCCAAAAGCAACGTGTAGAGAAATATTCAAATAGGAAAAATTTGAATGTGCTTGTCCTCTAGGCAACTCCTCATGTTCCTAATGACAAAGTTTTCATTTGCCTAGATTGTGTCCATCTGATAAGTATATCCAACCTTTCCTGCACTGACACTTCATCTACGTCAGGGTCCACACAAAGAAATTAACCTAGACACCACATTATTTGCTATTATTCTCACATTTCTTCTCAGGACTAACTCTACAAAAAAAAAAAAAAACCAACACCACAATAAACCACACCACAGCTAAAATCACTTAACTAGCCTGTAAACCAGACTGAAAAGGTGTCACCAAGCAGCACATTGCAAAAATTTCCTATGTACAGAACAAAGAGAAAGTGACTGGTTTCTATTGCACCTTAAGCTTAATGAAATGAGATCATAGTGAATGATAAGGCATTCTACTTTGGTAGGAAATGGCAGCTTTTTATTGAAATTTGAATGGATTTTCATATTTGGGGCAGTATGGCATCAGAGTTTTGGGTAATCTCAACATCAATTTCAGAGCTTTTGTCTGAGATGCAATTAAAAAGAAGCAATTATTTCATATCTGATTCATTTTGAAACATTTTTTAAAACATCTGTGTTTAAAATTTGAATCCTTTTTCATTGTTGATTCTCAAACTCAACACTAGCAGCTTTCACAACATTTTGTAAGAAGAAGGATGGAGCCAGATGGTGGCAGAAGAGAGACTTCACCAACAGTTTCTTGAACTCACCCTTTTAAATAGTAATTTTCTTATTTTCATGGTCTTATGTACTTATTGACACTTTAAAGTGGTATTATATTCCATAGCTAAGCTTTCTCAAATGGAAAAAAAAAAATATCTTTCAAATAACCATTTTCTAGCTGTTGCAAACTACTCTGACTCAAGTCTTTGTTACTAATGTGATCAATGCAACTGGCAAATAATGCATGTTAATAGAAAGCACAAACTTTTACAGTTGGAATCAATGATCTTAAAGGTCTTTTCCAACCTGAATGATTCTCTGAGAAAAGGTGACATTATACTACTTAGAAGGAAGTGTTTAGTCATCTATGAAGCATTAGATGAAATACAGAAGTACTGTAGAGTTGCAAATGCTCTTATTTTAACAGAAGACCAAAAGAAACCTCTCTCCAATGCTGCAGTACATGCCACTGTCAGTCTCTGGAGGTATGTGGAGAAGATACCTCATTTTTCAGAGTCACAAACCACAGGTTTTTAATAGGAGATACCCGATGGGAATCCTTCCACAGCACAGGAATACAGACTCACTGCTCACACGGAACAGGGCTCTCAGTGACAATCGAACTCCTTTGAGGCCACCTACCAACAGATGAAGTTAAGAAAAAGCATCAATCAAAGCTTCTTCTAACAAAGAAAAGCATTGGATACTTTATGGCAAAGTTGGAAAAAATAGAAGGGGCAAGCGGAGAAGAGCGGCCTTATCAAGGCATACCTAAAACTCACCTCTGATCCTTGCTGTTAAAGTGGGAAATTCCTGTTGAATTCTTGAGAATTACCTTGGCCACAGAGCCTACAGAAAGAGAACACCAAGCTCTCCTTCACCCCCCTTCACCCCGTTCCACTTCTCACAACCAGCCACTTTCCTGATCATTACCTTAACAATTCCTAGAGAAGCAACAGCAGGTTGAAAGCAGTTCCCAGATTATTCTCCTCTTTTCCATCCTATACTTCACTTCAGGAATAGTAGTGGACTTAAAATATGTTTATCAATGATAGTGAAATATTAGACTTGTACAACAAAATTATTTTGATCTACAGCTCCACAGAACATCAGTTCTCAAAATTAAGATCATGTCCATTCTTTACTTTTCTGTAACAATGCATATTTTATTCCATTCAAATTCAGTATGTCTTAAATGCACGCAAACAATCCGTTCACCAACAAAGAGCCATTGTTCGGATCTCATTAAATTGTACAGCATATTGTAGCCATTCACAGCATTTTTTTTTTTTTAGTAACCCTCAAGACAGGAAGGGACATTTACCCAAGAGCCTGCTTTACGCCACATGACAACTGATGAAAGAACCAGGCTCTCCATATCATAATGTGGCCATAATACATCACAAGACTGTAAACGGTTTAATTTATCACCACAAACTCACTGTCTACAAGCTATTTCTGAAAAGATACACATTTGCCTTGTTCCCTGGTGCCTTCACTGCCACCAAGTTCACCTCTTGGCTGCGACAACCCCCAGTATGAGGACGTGGGCACTTGTGACTTTATTCAAAATACACACCAGTTGTAACTTCAACTCAAAGGATTCTGCAGCAACCTCTCACAGCAACACACAAGACTACAGCCTTAACTGCCTGAAACATCATCACCTAACCAGGGGTCACCAAGCCCTAAAGATTTCTTCCACGGATAGCAAAAAAAAAAAAAAAAATAAAAATAAAAATTGCCTTTTGTCAAGAAGCCTAAGTTAGTAATTTGTGAATGCTTTCATCCACAATACAGTGTAAGTGCAGACCTGCTCCCTCACCCTTTCCCCAAAGAAACGCAGATATAAAATTGATATATGTGGACTAGCAGGTAAGTGTACGCCCTTTGTGCACAGTGAAGCATATGGAATATGACTTGGAAAAGTACACCTGGATTGAGAGCTACTATTTTGACAGGCAAATTCTTACCTTTACATAGCCTCCAGGATTCAGAAGTTTATAAACATCACCCGCCCAGCCTGGGCTACCAGAAACACAAACACAGGAGGTACCCAGTTCTACAACAAACCACCAAATGTGATAGAGAGAAATGAGTCATCTTACCTTAACAAAGCAGCATATTCCAAGTTATTTGCTGTATTAGGATTAGCCAAAATCCCATATATCAAATGGGTTACAGTCAGTCAGCTCCAGCGGCAATGAGAAAAGCACACTGAATTTTCTTGTTTCCCTGTCTTTTTGAAAAGTTGTGTCCATTCAAAGCATAGAATACAAGCAGTAAGTATATTCACATCAAATTTCTTCAGTTCCCCATTTCTATTTTGCCCTTCATTTGTGTTGTATCATAGTAAAGGCGGCTTAATTGTGCTCAAGAACTAAAAGCCTCAGACTAACGGTATTTATCTCCGCTCACTATAATACAGCCATCTCCTTCCTTAACTATCAGCTACCTACCAAGCACTAGACAAAATTTATAAACAACTGGAATTTCTGTATATAAATGGGCCATCCTTTAAGTACATTTAATCACGTCAAACAAATGCTTTGTTTGACAAATTTTTTTAATCATGTCAAGCACAAGCATTCGGTGAACAGTTGTCCCATTGAAAAATTAAGCCAGCATCCTACCCCTATTTAATTTGTTGTCTTTCTTGGAGAGCAGATTGTTCATTTTTTTGGGGGCCCCTGTTCTGAAGGCTTGAATCTGTAATTTTACTTAGTTTAATAGTAAACATGAATTCTACTGACTTTGAGGAAAAACACTCTCAGCTTCTCAATAAATTCAGCTTCCTCAGCTGAAGCTCTACCTTGACCACCTGGGTATAAAACAAGCTCCAAGAATATAGATTCTTACCATACAAATTACATATGGTTACACATTGCTAAATTGACTTTACTTCTGCTGACAAGTACATTACAAAATCCACTGAAAATAAACTCTGGTTATGTTTCTTAAAAAATGTAAAGAAATTGCAAGAATGTTACCTAGAATCAGCAGTTGAGGCAGGTAATGGATGGCAACACTGATGTTACAAACAAAACCAACCTGATTATGTTCTTCCTTTTGACTGGCACACACCAGCAGTTTTCAAAACTCAAGAATTTCCACAACAATCAGTCAGAAAAAACTTCAATAAATTTGCTTGCATTTAAAATGCAAAATTAAAGCTGTCCAATGACTGGTTTCATACACTTAATTTATATACTGAAACATGTCTCTCCATCCTATCATTATCTTAATTATCAGCAAGTTGAACAAATATTAATTACAAGAGTGTCTGCCTCCTTAATTTCCTTTTTATCTCTCAATGGCAGGCAAGTTCAGCAACATTCATAAAAAGCTGAAAAAAAGGAAAAGATGTCTGTTACTTTTGGGTATTCTCTCTTCTTTAAATGAGTCAAAATAATTATCAGATTATAAATAAATATTTACATAACCAGTTTTAAAATGCACGACTGGTAGGTTATAGTCACTTGAAAAATAAAATGAAGGATTTACCACTACCAGTAACATAAACTGGCTATTCACTACAAAGTTACTCATTTCGTTTTTCGTACATGAGGTCTGTCTGGAAATACGCCTGACATGTTAAAGAAATGTGCTTACATAGTAGTATATCCTCACAATCGTGCTGGACAAGTCACAGGAAAGGCCAAAAAAAAAAAAAAAAAAAANAGGCAAAAGAAAAAACAAAAAAAAAAAAAAAAAAAAAGAAAAAAAAAAAATCGCTAGCCTAAAACAAGTAGTAGTTTAAATACAACCATCCCAATAGCTTTTTTTTTTTAATAGAAAAAAAAAAAAAATCAATCTAGCAGTAGTCTAAATAATTCTACCTGATAGTTTAGAAGGCTAATTAAAGAGCTTACAATCAGTTCTTTGACTTCAGAAGTTAACAGAACCCACAGAAAGATTCCTGCTGGGGAGCAACTAGAAGAGAAGATACTTGAGTTTTATCCAGCACTAGTAAGCACCAGTAGCATTATTCAGTTAAAACTCCTCTGTAACAGACACAGAGGTGCAGAAAGCAATTCCTAGAATATAGGAAGCTAAATTTTTTCCACCTGTACCAAATGATGTTTACAGATATCACAGAGAAAAAGAGAAGCAAATTTAGGCTTTTCAACTGAAGCATCTCAAACGCGGTAGAATTTTCTCTCCCCTGCATAATAGCATTTAATAAACACCTCATTCAGTATCTCAGGGGACGGGAAAGAGCTATCTATTATTACAGGCACATGATCTGGTGAAATGTGAACATGAAAATCTGTTCTATTTGGTCCCTCCAAGCTGAGAAGCCAAGAAATTAGGTAACATCAGCCAGTGCAACAGCACCAGCCAACTAAAACCATGAATGATTATTATGAAGGTAGAGCTGCCCTTCCCAGTGCTGCTGAGAGCAACGGCCTCATCCAAGGTGAGAGACAACACATCACACAACAGACAAGAGAAGCAGGCCCAACACTGGTAATGCCGTGGCTAGGTGTCTCCTACAGCCCTACTGATCAAGAAGGGAAAGTAGAAGCCTTCATTGCAAAGGTGGGGAATCACAGAATCAGAGGATGGCAGGGATTGGAAGAGATCTCTGGAGATCAGAGTCCAACTCCCCTGGCCAGAGCAGGATCACCTCGGGCAGGCCACACAGGAACAGATCCAGGGGGCATCTGGAAAGTCTCCCGAGAGAAGGAGACTCCACCACCTCTCTGGGCAGCCTGTTGCAGGCTCCGTCACCCTCACGAGAAAGAAGTTTCTCCTTATGTTGAGGTGGAACAAGAAAGCTTTGCAACTGCAGGCCCTGGCACACACTGGGGCCTAAACCCACTGCTCTCTGCTGTTAGGCTGTGGTCAAGCACACGCACTCCAGATTTCTTGAACATGTTGAAAATGATTTCCTGGTGCAAGTGATCAATCAGCCAACTAGTGAAAATGCTCTGCTGGACCTGTTGCTTAGAAACAAGGAAGAACCAGCAAGAGATGTGGAAGTCAAGAGCAGCCTTGGCCACAGTAACGATGAAATTGTGGAGTTTAAAATACTCTTAGAGAGAAAGACACGAAGTACAGTGTGCAGTGCAAGACTCAGCACAGACAGTTACAACACAGCACTTCACAGCAGGCAGGAATTCAAGCAGCCCTGACAATGGACCAATGTGAAACAAAAGGCAACCTGTGATCAAGTTCAAATGCAAAACAGAGTCCGTGGAAGGTGGCAACAGGGGTGGGAAGAATATACAGACATTATCTAATCATGCTGGGGTGGAATCAAATAAGAGCCAAAGCTCTGCTGGAGTTGAAGCTAACAATGGATGTAGAGGACAGTATGAAGGGGAAAAAACACATTTTAATTTTTTCCTCCAAAATTTAACTTATACATCAGAAACAGAAAATACATCTTTGTACAGCAGGGTGTCGTGCACAGCAGCAACTGCTATACACCTTTTTCTTACAAATGTAAGAGAAAATCTGGAGAATCAGGGCTTCTGAATACCAACTTCAAGTCTGACCCGACACCTCTATGAACACAAGTTTGTTGCTTTAACCTCTCATTACTCTTGCCATAATCTAGCTACTTATAATCACTGAGCTGTCCTTCTCTTCATCTCAAAATAGATCCCAGTCAAGACACAGTCAGTATATATTTAGTAGACATTAGTAATGGAAAGTACAGAGGAATCAGTCCAGTGCAACAATGAGCAAGCGAGAGAGGGGAAAGAAAAAAAAAAAAAAAAAGAGTCCACTTTACACTTACAGGAAGCTGCAGTTTATCTGGAGGTAGACTCCAGAAATCCTGTTGAACTGGGGCAACGTTTTGACATCAGATGTCCAATCTGGAAACTTCTAGTGAACACTCTCTTTTAGCTAAAAAAAAAGCTTCAACTGTGTTTAAGTTTAAAATTATTTTGGTATTTCAGAATATTGACTTAGCTATACTGCCAACAAGATGAGTCTAGATGCCTTCCAGCACAAGTATGTCTGATGAAAAATACCAGCAATCATTCTATATAATTTATAGAAAATTTAACTTTCCAATGAGACCGAATAACTAGACAGAAAAAAGAAAAGCACTCAACACCAACTCAACCACAAAAAAATCTCAAAATCTCTCCCAGCAGGAGTCTGGGGAAGATGATGACACACCTGTACTTCACAAAATATGACATATTAAGAGTTCCAAATGAAGATTTGAATAAGGCCCTACTCTTCACGTTGACATTGCTTTCACCACAAATTATCTTCAGTGTCCAAGACTTGTAAGAGATGGGGAAAGGGAAGGTCTATCAGTTACTAAGTACAAATTTAGGGGTCAAGAGTCAAACATTTTTGAAGAAAATCATAAATCCACCTTTCAGAAAAGTGGATGCTGAAGGGAAGTACAAGATGATACGACACGTACAGCACTGCAAATACTTCTGCTAAAAAGGGACTTGCAAAAATTAATAAGCCAGGGGTGTTTCAAGGTTATGAAGCACTCACTCCAGCATGGCTTGTGCCAGCATACCCAAATAGGACAACCATTCCATTACACAGCTTTGAGTCCATTTAGTTTAAGGCACTGGAGTAGAAGACACAGAAATCTCCGTTGAAGCTAACAGCCTTTCCTGGGCAGAACTCACAAGAGCATCCAGACTGACAGACACAATAACCCAGACCAATATTCCAAAATGTTACTTCAGGCAACACAAGGTGTACAAAGGCTAGAGTGCTCTACTCACAGAACACTGGACAATTTACAGAGCTAACTGTAATTCCCATCAAGCACACGCATTTACTCTATTTTGCAGATATATGACAATGGAAGAGCCTTCCTGCTGTACAATCCTGGCGCTGTTGTCGGAAGAAGAAAACCTCCAGCCTTCTCTGGAGATGAAGAAATTATAAAAGAACTATGAGCTACAACCCACTGACAAAATGACTGAAAAGCCTTTAACAGACAAAGTTTTCCAAAACTTCGCAAAGGCGGCATGTGGATATGGAACTAAACTGGCTCCATCTACTGGTTACAACACACTTTTCTTCTGTCAAGACACCTCCACTGCAGCAAATTTAACTTGCAGTGAACCAACGAACTCCCCGAGAGCGCCCAGCACAAACTAACATACTCCATCACTGAAAATCCCTTCTAATAACCACTCTCAGATACGCTGGCAAGGTAGATGTGGGACGCTTGCATAATTGATGTTTATGCTCAGTAACACAAAAAGGAGCCTCTAAGATGCCAGAACTGACTTTTGAAATGCAAATGTTGCACTTATTTAAAAAAAATGTTGTAACATTTTCACCCGCTGCTAATGGTGCAAACGTAAATTTAGAAACACGTCTTTAAGAACACTGTAAAATCATCCAGAGAAGAATCAATAATGTCATTTTTGCATTCAGACATTTACTGAACTACAGGGTTAAGTAGCTTGTGGCGCTCTTCTCCATCTGCTTATTTATTAAAATTTCATTTGAATCTCACTGCTCATATCACTATTTCAAAACATTAGCTAGAGAGGTATCTTTATTTTAGCCAAAAAAAAAAATCTAAACGTCCCTAAATTTTATCATTTCAGAATATGCTATCCCGAAAGCCTGCCAATATTATTTGGAAACCTACTCTAGCTAAGTTCAAGTATATTCAAGTTGTAGTCTGTATTTTGCCAATCACTAGTTATAAAGCAGGGCTATTTACTAAGTACCACTTTAAGGCCACTGAAGACCTTGTGTAACAGACACCCTCGTGTCAAGGATTTCAATTTTCAAAAGCCAAGAACAATCAGAAGTCACCTACAGAACCAGATCAATCATATAGATCAAAGTACTCAGGGCAATACACTCTACAGCTTATTTTGGACTGCAAATAAAACTCCTGCAAAGAATCCTAATGAAAGTTCTCAAGTAACAGATCCAGTTTTTGACAGTCATGGTAAGATTTTTTTTTATTTTTTTTTTAAGAACTTTTTAGAACATTTTTAAGAACTCAAAAAGACTGCCAGCACATACACTTAGGAGAAGCTCACAGAACTTTAACCCAGAGGTGATGGGAGCCATCGCTCACAGCCCACTAGTGCAAGCTGTACAAGGCACGCACCCTACCCAAAAACCACAACGCAGAAAAGCAGCTTGTCCCTCAAAAGTCTTGCAAGGTTGTCAAGTTAGTAAAGCTCTCTCAAGAGAGCTGTTGAGCCAGGGCACTGCCACACCAGTACCACTGTATTGCTTTAACTTGCGGAGAGCATGTGTTCAGCCAGATGCCATGAACTCGTGGGGGAGGAGAGTTTCCTGCAAAGCTCTCGATTATGCAGAACAAACAGAGCCTCAGTCACCCCTGTCCCGTCATAAAGGGGAAATACAGGCTCAAGCTTCCTATGTTAATATGAAAAAAAGGTCTATGTACCAGCATAATATTCTTCAGAGACCTGTCATTTGACTCACCATCACAAAATCCACACATCAAACAATCAGTACACAAAAGAACACTGTCCACTATTTGATTTCTAAAATAGTAAGTCATCTAAGATACGTGGCAAGATACAAAGCAGTCAATTCTCTAAAATCTTTGGTTTACTGTACTGATGCTACTTACATTTTTACATATAAAGTACCACCAAGGTAAATCAAGGCTCAGAGCATATTTTAAAAGGAATCATTTCAACAACCACCTAAGTGAAGTACTACATTGCTAGACAAATCACCAAGCTCTCTGAAACACAGTTCAGTTTGGATCAAAGCTCAGCTGGAAAACCATGTATTCCAGTCTAGCTGCCATCAAATACTTGGTCCTCCCCTGAAATCTATTCATGAAAATTAAATTATATTTTAAATTTTTCATTAAAAGAAGCAGCACTTTATTTTTGATTATTAAACTGTTGACGTTTTAACCACCAGTAGCTTCTTATAGTTAGGATACTTCTCATCAATTTGTGGTTTGTTTGGGTTTCTTTGTATTTTAAGTGGCTCTGACATCTGTTACCCTATACTCCTATAAGCCTTCACAGGTTTTATTATGGATTTGAGAAGCTGGAGTACCAGACACTACCCTGTTGCATCAAAAAGAAGCCTCAGGATAAAGGAACAGAGAGAGCCCTTTGAGGCAAGGATGTGTGCTGAAGTGGGCTGCACCTGACAAAGTCTTCAAAGGAAACCTGAAGTGAAAGCCCAAAGTCACCACTGAAACACAACCACTATTGAACTGCAACTGTCAAAGTCCCACCCATGGAACATGCCCCAACTCCTACTAAAACAAACCAAAAAAGAATAACCATAGAGGAGCTGTTGAGGGAAAAGGAAAAACAAGATAATCGTACAACAACCCCCCCTTACACTCTCACAACCCCATTTGGACTTCCAGAGGTTGTTGCTCATCTATTTACTAACCTGAGTGTACCTATCTTCCAATGTTTATCCAACCTCCCCTCAAGTCCACAAAAACTTCTCGTCCATATATTGTACAGCAAGCATCCCTGGGAATTCCCTGCTCTGAGTGAAGAACTACCTCCTTTTGTCTATTCTGAACCCAGCACCCAACTCTGACTTGACTGCACGCCCTCTTCCAGTTTCAACTACTCCCTCCACGCGAGTTTTAGAGAGCCTGAGCAGATCCCTGTCCCACCACGGCTACCAGGGCTGACGTGTCCTAGCCTGTTCAAGTATTTCTCAGCTAGGAACCGACTAATATCTTGCTGCCCTTCAGCAAACCTTTGCCATGAATAATGTGGGGCAGAACAGCTTACAGAATGTAAGGTATGAGAAGAACTCTGGGATTATGCAGTTACGGATCTTTTTCCTGTTGTATTCTCTACTCATCCCAGATGTTCTGTTGCTGTCTGATTGTAATACCTGGACCAGGCATTTGCTTCACCTCCCCTTTCTGGCTTTGATGGACACACTGCCACCAAGAAATCTCCCCAGAATACCGATGTCCTAAACACTTGGTGATACCCTTCTGTAAGACGGGACCTAAATGGAACCTCGCTTGGTTTGTCTTTTATACTTCTGATTCAATAAATCTGAAGGGGGTGGGGAGCACTGACTGACAGGTGTTCTTCCATAAGAAAAAGACCAGAGCTTGCCTGTTGAAGATCTAATGCTACATAAACACAGAACCACTTGGTATACCAACACTAGAAGAAGGAAGAAAATAAAGTGTTAGCGAGTTACTTGTTTGATCATGTTTCTGTACTTTTAAGCCAACATAAATTCTCAGATTTGATTCATACTCTGTACAAAGACCTTTCATCCTACCGAGACATTTTTTTTTGAAAAAGCTGTGCACATGTAAGCAGTTTCAGTAAGCTCTGCTAGCAGGAAAGTAGCCTGTACCACCAGAAGCACAGAATTAACTCAAGGTGTATCGTCAAAAATACTCATCTTTTGGATTAAGCAGTTTTTGTGTATATAAAACTATACCTCTTGCAGACAAAAGCCACAGCAAACCCAACACCGCTATACTAAGCAACTGCCCAAAGAGCAGCGCCTCGTCTTTTCATTTACTTCATGTGCTTTCTCCAGAAATTACTTTTTTTTCTAGTTCCTACCAATATTTCTCCTTTTTCTGACCATTTCAGTTTTATCTCAGTTGCAGTTACCTCCTGAGTACAGTTAGGCACCAAGGTGAAGCTCCTGCCTAGGCACTGCTCTTGCAAGGAAACCAACCTGGAGTGCTCCACTGAGCATCTCTGTTTGGAACACCTCCATCAGAAGCAGCCATGCAGTAGAACAGCAGCTTATCCACCTTGTCCCAAAAGCTCCCCCCCAGCAGTTCCTTTCTATTACAAGGGAAACTCAATGTCTCCTGCCCGGCCTGACAAATGTGCTCAGCGCACATGGACTTTCATGAAGCCTGTAATCCTCTTTTTCATTTGGATTCACCTGAGGGAAAACATTAACATCTTCCACTTCAACCCCATACACCTGAAGCTCAAAGCTCTTGCAACATGCTCCACAGAGCCTTGCGTCTCTCTTCTAGATGGAGCATTCTCCTGCCACCTAAGAGATTACCTTCTAGGCAAGGTACTTTTAAGACAAATTAAACCTATCAAGCAGTCTGCTCTTACCAAGAATTTATCTTGAACGAGCTAAACTGAATTGGGAATATTCGTTTTTGGGGCAAAGATAAGAAAATGAAGAAGCAGTCTAGAATAGATCTACAAAACCTGTACAAGTGAGCACATGCATTAATTCCTGAAGTCAATATACTAAGGTTGTAATAATTCAAGGAAAAGGCAAAACTCCTGGAACCACTAGTTAGCAACACTCCTGTTCTAACAAAGGAAAGACACGCTAAAAATATTGATGTCACAGGAAGCCAGAACTTTATTAGATTGCCAATTATATCAAATGTGACTCAAGTTTCTCCTTGAATAGCAGTGGAAAGATAATGAAAACTTGTGTTCTCATCATTCTTTCTTTGTCCATCAGGGCACTCTCCCTGCCATGAACTACACATCTCTCCAGGCACTGAAAACAAGACAACTTTGCGACACCTTTTTGGAAAAAGGCCTTGAAGGAGAATATCAGATGCAGAGCTCAGAGGCTCATTAACAAAATCCAGACCTTGAGTCATCTGAAGGGAGGGGAAATTGCAACTGTGGAACCACATGTATTTTTCAGTAGCACAGGAAGTAAGGCAACGCATGTCTGCTGTACTGAGCCACCGGCCTGGGAAGGAAATGAACCCAAGCTTCCTAGGTTTATCCACCTCCTCAACACTCCCCTCGCCCCCAGAAAAACAAAACAAAACACAACATTGTAAATCGGCCGAGGAACCGTATCCACCCCCTGGCTCGGCTGCGCGGCCGCGCTCCGCGAGGACAAGGGGAAGCTCGCAGCTTGCCATGGGTGCGCACTTCTCCCTCGCCCAGGAACTCGTCAGCGAGCGGGGCCGGGGGCAGGGAGAAAGGCGAGACCAGGGGCGGCCGCACCGCCCACCGCCGCCGGCACAAGCCCCGCGGGGATCTCACAAAGGAAAGGGCGGCCGGAGCAGAGGCGGCCGCCAAGCACACGCCGCGGCGGC
>VWZK01009232.1:0-104700 GCA_013396935.1 Baryphthengus martii
TAGAATATTATATATTTAACATATAAGTAATATATAATATATATTCTGTATAATATATAACATAATATACAATATACAACATATAATATTTAATATATAATCTATATAATGTATAATATTAATAATATGCTTTATTTTCAAAGACCTTACTGATATTCTTCTTAGATTACAAAAGCCAACATTAGCTAAGCAATAGGTTGAGCTGTTTTCCTCCTCAAACATAAACACAAGGCGAAAATTCTTTGCTGAATGAAAGCCAAAAAAAAGAATCTCTCAGCTGGAAGATATTTGATTTTCCTTCTCTAGAAAGGTTCCCAGCCCCAATATCATTTATCACTGTACTCAATATACAGAGACAATATCAAGGTTATTTAAAATAGATTGTATGATTAGGGTTGTTACGGCAGCTTTTTGTCGGAGTAAGGCTGTCAGCCACATATTCCATTACATTTACTTTGCAGTGCAATAAAGCAGGGATTTTTTATTATTTTTTTTTCCCCATCCTCCAGTGGTTTCCTGGTCTCCAAGCAGAATTCCCCCACCAGAAGTAATGTAGTAGGTTTATGCTGATCATAAAGTGAATACACACAGGGTGATTTCTGCTGTAAGGAGACTTTATTCATCTTGTGGGAAAGATAATGCATATAATACTAATATATGAATGCAGTGCAGTATCTAAAGATATATATTCCCAGGAGGCAATTTATCTGAAGGGCTGTTTTTCTGGTGTTCATTCATTTGTGGGAAGATGGTATTCCCAGCCTGAAAATGAAGCAAATGAAGGGACTTCCCTGGTGCAAAGTGATGGATGATGATTTTGTTGCTACTGTCAAGAGATGCATTAGACTAAGTTTCTCATTCTGAAAACGCTCAATGAGAAGGGATTAATTTCATGACCATTGGGGAGACTGAATTTCCATTCTTAATTATAAAATGATGCCCTATTATAATTTTCTCTGAGGTACCTTGGTGATTGAAGCTGAGTTACTTGACTCGGCAACACAAAGAGATTCCAGCAAGCCCAAAAGCAAAACTTGAGGCACATGATTTTTCAGGGTAGGATGTACCATACTGTGAAAAATCCAAGCTTTTCTCGTGACAGAAATCCAAGGAAACTGCCACCTTGGCCCTCCCTGCCTGTGCTGGTAAGAATTCACGTTGGGAATTGGAAAGAGAGTGCCATGGTCCAAAAGTATAATCCACCTGCGATCCTATGGAACAAAAGTTTACAAGTCTTTCTTGATCTGTGACACTGTACTTTTCCAAGACTGACAAATGTTTTTATATGAAACATTTTCTACACAGCATCCCTTATTTTTCTACCCAAGCTAACCACTTTGCATTGTTAAGCTGTTAACTCTTTGCTTAGCAAAGGGTTGATGCCCAGGTCTAAATTTTCTGAGATTAGGGAAAACATCAGTGGTGGGACTTGACTGACTGAATACAGGATCATTTTAGAGACACTAAGATCTCCTTTATGGCCTCCAGTTGCAGCTCTAGCAGGTTGCAGACCCAGGGGCCCACTGCCATCCCTGCCAGGACTCTGGGAATTTAAAACAGCATGAGACACACCTATCTGAATGCAACTTGGTTGGGGATGTTGGATATTAGGAATAATTCTTCCCCACAAGGGTTGTCAAGCCCTGGCCCAGGCTGCCCAAGGCAGGGGTGGTGTCCCCATCCCTGGAGGGATTTCAAGGCTGTGGGGATGTGGTGCTGAGGGACAGGGGTTAGTGGTGCCCTGGCAGGGATGGGTTAATGGTTGGATTTGATGATCTTGAAGGTCTCTTCCAACCAAAGGAATTTTATGATTCTAATTGAGTCCAGTTCTCATAAAGACAGTGATGGGTTTGAGCAAAGGGTGATGTTGAAGGGGGAAAAGTTCAGCTCTTTTTTTTTTTCATGAAAACCCTCTGCCAAAGCAGGGTCACTCAGAGCAGGTTACCCAGGATCGTGTTCAACCAGGTTTTGAATCTCTCCAAAGGAGACTCCACTGCTTCTCTGAGCAGCCTGTTCCAGGGTTCCAATACCTCCAAAAGAAGTTTTTCCTTCTTCAGAAATTCTCAGCCTCATGCACGAAGGAAAATAATGGCTCTGACATTTTATCTTGGAGAAACATGGCTCTAAATTTCCATTTACAGTGTGAATAGAGGGTGTCAGAGCAACTCGGCCTCTCTAGATCTGGAAAAGGATGCACATCATTTTAAGCAAAGCAGTCAGTGGGCTGCAGTTCTCTTCAGCAAGGTAATCACTGCTATGACATCACTACCTGAAGCTGTGCATCACTGTTCATTTATTTATTTCATAACTCAATAACCTCAAGCTCACACAACTCTCCTGCACACCAAGATTCTATTAACGGCATTGTTCTGCTTCAGGAGGAGATGAAACAGGCTCTGTGTATGTTTCTGCATCTCACCTCCCTACATCTTACTTTTTATTGGCATTTCCCATTACTTGGTCCGGAAGGAACCCATGTTTCAGCCTTGTTCTCAGGAGAAACGGGCGAGATGTATTACCTACCTTACCTTAGGGAATTCCAGTTTCCTGCAAGAGCTTTAAGTCAAGGAGTCCAGATAGAAAATGATTCATGAAACGGAGCTTCCAGAAAAAACAAACAAACAAACAAAACCCAAAAAAACAAACACAACAGCTCCATGAAGGAGGGTTTTACCCATTAAATCTGAGGAATGATGTTCTGGCTTTTGTGTCTACGATGATCTGTGAGAGCTGGTGGTGTGAAAGAAAAAGGTGCATCAGGCTGGGCTTCCTAACAGTGCTAAAAGTGATATTTTTCTGTATTATATGAATTATGCTGAAAGTTGTATTGCTGTGAAAGAATGCTCATGGGGCTGGGTTTTTTCTGTTCTGATGCCCAGCTACATTTCCTGATTTTGAAAAGCACGTTATGAGGTCAGAATAAAGGAAATGTCAATATCTGCCTCCGTTTTATCCCAAAACGTGTGATGATGGGTGTAGTTAACGCACTTAGCAGGACTTAACTCCAGCGCCCGGCGGCAGCAGCAGCAGCAGCATCTCGCCGGCATCATCAGCATCATCCCGGCAGCAGCAGCATCTACATCCCGGCGGCGGCTGCTCCATTCTCCCGGCTGTGCTGACCTCTGCTGGTGCTTCCCCGAGGCGCGATGTTTTCTCTCGTTTTCAGGCAACTCGGACCACAGGAAAGCTGCGGTGATTTTCTTTCACGGATCTGCTCAGGTTTTTGCGTTTTGTTTGTTTTTTTTTCACAAGTATTTGGTCCACACTGTGAAGAAGCGATGAGCTCGCTTTCTGCTCTGAGGGGCAGAGGAGCATCCTCAAGTTCATAGAATCAAAGAATTCTTTAGTTTGGGAAAGATCCTTAAGATCATCAAGTCCAACTGTTAATCCAACACTGCCAGTTGCCACTAACCCCTGTCCCTCAGCATCACATCTCCACGGCTTGGAAACCCCTCCAGGGATCATGGGGACTCCAGCCCTGCCCTGGGCAGCCTGGGCCAGGCCTTGACAACCCTTTCAGGGAAGATATTTTTCCTAATATCCAACCTAAACCTCCCCTGGTGCAGCCTGAGGCCTTTTTCTCTTGTCCTATTGCTTGCTCCTTGGGAGAACAGACCGACCCCCACCTTGCTACAGCTCTTCTTCATTGTTCTGCTCCTCCATCATGATCCAAAACCAAGCAAACTTCCCGCTCTCCTTTTCTCAAAAAGCATCATCCCACATACATGTGATACTTCGAGGCAGGAAGCAGAACTTGGGCTCTGCTGAGAGCCAGGCCCTCTCT
This sequence comes from Baryphthengus martii, assembly GCA_013396935.1. Lineage (NCBI taxonomy): Eukaryota > Metazoa > Chordata > Aves > Coraciiformes > Momotidae > Baryphthengus > Baryphthengus martii. Next base: position 3,785 of record VWZK01009232.1, read on the forward strand.
CCTCACACTCCCCTCCGCCCTTATTCAAAGCACAATATTTAACTCTATTTTTATTTTTGAGAGTTGTGCTTGTTGTATAATGATTTGGTCATCTGTGTTGACTCCTGAGTTAGCGCTGTCTCTAGACTGTTCCAGTTACTCCAGTATAACCCTTCCTATTCTTAAAAGAGTAGCTTGATTTGGTTGACCTGGTTTCCTGTTTAATCTGCCTTTTCCTGCTGCCAAAGTTCAAACGTTCAAAAAGACAGGATTCACTCCTGGCTAACGGCTCCTGCCTGGCAAAATATTTCAAAGCTCTGCATAGAGACATTCAGTGAATCGGGCATTTCCCAGGGACCACTTTCAGTGTGATTCACATCATTTTCTCTCTGAGCACACAAAGGATTGCCTTTCAAGGTCTGAAAAACAACTCCTGATGCTTCACTGGCACATGTAAGGCTCAAATGAAGCCTGAGCAAGGATTGCAGGTTAAACCCCAGAAGGACTTGGATACCTCTACACAGACTTGGTTTGGTGCAGTTTGTCTCACACCTCTCTTCAGAGTACAGTGCCCTGACTATTTCAGGAGGCATGACTCAGTATTTTGGACACAGCTCTTGTAGGTGCCTCCTGTGAAACCAAACTCAGTTCCTCCCTTCACTTGGGAAACTGAAATCCTCATCTCCCTTCAGCACAGCCTGGTGAAGAGCTGGGTGCCAGGCTCCCAGCAACTTTTCTGCCCAGGTTGTTCAGTGGTGCAATGAAGAATTCAAAATTCACTGTGCCAAACAAAGAGGTGTCTTGTAATCTAGTGATTACCCATCAGGTAATGCCTACATTTTTTAATGAATTTAGTGCTTCAGGATTTGACCTCTAATTAACTTCATTGTCCTTTGCTGTTACCTTTGAGTGTTCTGATTTATTTTAGGATATTCTCTTTGGGCCTTTCTTCACAAGGAAACAAGGAGCATTATTACCATGTGTTAGTTTCTCTGAAAAAAAAACAAAACAGACCTTATATTTTTTGTCATTTTGGTCATTAACAAATACAAGTAGAATTACAACCCAAACATTAATAATTATCAAATAGTATTTGTATGATGATCTGTTCTTAAATTATAACCTTGCTTGTCTTTTGACCCTATGATTACACTCTCATTTCAGTTTCCCAGAAAGAATGATCTTTCTCCTTATCCCTTGGTTTCAGTGGCCATCCCTCCCTTCATCACACAAGTAAGGAGAAGGCTGAATCAATTAATCAAAGGCTTGCAGAGCAGCACTGAGTGATGCAGTGGTTGGTTAAACCTTGCTTTCAATATAGAATTCAGCCTTAGAGATTCCAAAGTATCTGTATTCTTTTGACAAAAACAACCTTGAGGCTGAAAAACAATTTGTTCTTTTAATTCTCTTCTGGCATCACCCTTCCTCAAGCTCAAAGTGAAGACTTGCAATAAAAATCATGTCTGGAACCTCACTTTTGAGGCTTGTCTGTTGAAACACGGTACTACCACAGGCTTCTGGTTTGGGGGCTTGTCATGTAGTGCAGGGGTAAGGAAATGGCAAGAAAGAAGAAAACTTCTACAAGGGTTAATTAACAGTTACGTAAATAGCAAATCCTTCTCCTGGCCGTGTACTAACGCTCTGCTACAACGGTTTGGTGCATACCATAGCAAGGTTCAGGTCTGGAATATTGTAGCAAGCTAGCTCCTGGCCAGATTCCACTTAGACACTTTCCTAGATCTTGAGAAATATTTTATCTGGAAAGACTAAGGTAAAATAAGGAGGAGGATGCTGTCAGAGAATGCTGAACAACTGAGGGCAGTGCTGACGCTTTGGGAGATGGGAAGTAGAAATGGGATGGGCCCTCCTTGAGCCTTAGAGTGAGGGGAAGTAAGTTTTGGATAAGAGATGAGACGGAAAACTTCTTCAAAAAGTGGGACACAGCTTTGATCACTACACAGAACTCAATGTTTGAGGACTACAAATGGATACAAAAAAGGACCAGAAAGCAACTGAGAGGAATATCTGGAGCAATCCTTTCCCTGAAGGGCTTCCAAATGGATGGATCTGCAATACCTTCCTAAAGATTTCACTGGGCTTAAATCTCTCCTCTATTATGCACTTGATGCCAAGCAACAGCAGTTTATATTTAAAACTAGAACGTTCTCAATTCCTTTAAAGTCTGAATGCAGGAAATTACTTCGGTTGCCACTGAAATGCGTAGCTACATTCTTAAAATGCATTTTGAGAGCTGTGTTAGCTTATTTTAAAAAAAAAAAAAAAAATCATCTCTATTCCATTTAATGGTATCTGATTTCAATTTTCTTCCGTATAGTTATCAGGAGCTGCATGCCATATGTACCTGAATCCATCGGCCCAAATCGTGAAGAGGTCAGAGCAGAGAGGCTGATCACAATATCACAGTCTAAAGCTGAGTGTAAATATTATTTCTGTATTTTTAGAACGGCCAAGCTGTTATTTAGCCAGTGGTGTTCCTCTACAAGCCGTGACACACAGCAAAAGCAAGAATGGTCTTTACGCTCATTTGCTTTCTGGAATTAGAGAGGAAATGATTTTTCATGGCTCAGTAAAGGTAGTAATAATTACTGACAGGTTTATAACAGTTCACAGAGAAGGTGTTTGCTGGTGGTTGATTGTCAGATGTAGGACCACAAGCAAATGAACTGAATCAGAATAATAATTCTAACAACCTCCTACAGGGATAAGCCAATTTCCTCCAGGACTGCCGTCTGAAGGACAGAAGAGTCTTTTTTTCCCCCTTAAAATGGCGTGAGAATCAACGTGAAAAGCTTTGCTGAAGTCTCTGGCTATGATAGCCACCATTTTCTCTTACTTTACCCGACCTGGTGCCGTGTAGTAAAGTAAATGAGCTGGGTTTGACCTGATTGGTTAAGAGCAGATCCAAGTGGGTGGTTCCTTGTCTTCTTCTTATGTTCCAAGCACTAGTAAATATTCTGTTTGACTATTTGTTCTGGTATCTGTAAGGAAGCACAAACACGCACCAACTGGAACCCAGGAGGTTCCATCTGAGCAGGAGGAAAAACTTCTTTGCTGTGAGGGTGATGGAGCCTGGCCCAGGCTGTCCAGAGAGGTGGTGGGGTCTCCTGCTCTGGAGAGATTCCAAACATGCGATGTAATCCTGGGCACCCTACTCTGGGTATCCCTGCTGGAGCAGCTGGGTTGGATGAAATGATCTCCAGAAGTCCCTTCCAACTCTTAACATTCTGGGATTCTGTGAAGTTAAAATTAGGCTAAAAGAGGTCCTTTTCTCATCAGATAAGCACCCTGCTCTGATGTTACAGCATCACAGCCACCTTCACAAATTCTCAAGGAGTCACAGCTTGAAGATCCCGTGAGACGATGGACTTATCTCCGCTCTGCAAGGACAGGGGAGCGCAACACAAACCAGCGCCCTTCCTTCCCCATGCCCCACAGGACAAGATGCTGGTGAGTCGATAAAAACCAGATCATTTTGCTCAACAGCCATCTCAACTTTGCAAATCAGTCGGCAGGGCTGCGACACTTCACTGTTTGCCACCCAGCTCTGCCTACAAAGGTGGGGTCACTCCTGCCCTCAAGGAAACCCAACTTAAGGTGACCTTAAATGCCTTAAATACCAGCTCAGAGCTCAGGCACCATCTGGAAACAATGAGGTGGTGGAAGGCGAGGTGCTGATGCACCGAATTAGCACAAGAGCCAGGTGCTGACATGTTACTTCCAGCCCTCCCTTGGCCTCCGCTTGTCCCACATGTGGATTTCGGCAGCGGGGACGCTGCGCTCCCAGGGACCGAGGGGTTCCTGTGCCAGCGTGTTCGCTGCGGCTGGAGCTGGGGGAGAAGTGGTCAAGACTTTAAAAAGGACTTGACTTTCCTTTCCTGCAATGTATTTCTCCAAGATTTTTCAATTTCTAGGTCTTTCTCAGCATATCTCTTACTCTCACCAGTTTTCTTAGCTTTGTTTGGCTTAGACTACAAATTTTGTTCTTATGTTTATTCCCTCTGTTGTTTCATTCAAATGTAAGATTATTTTTTTCCATTATTTTTGCTTTCCATTGGTTTATTTTATTTTATCCGTTTTCATTTCTTCCCTCTCTTTTCTGTCATTTCATCTCAGTCTACCCCTCCTCCTTTCCATCCCCATATTTACATTTCTCTTTCAAGGCCCACTTTCTATAGCCCTCCTCACATAATCCCTGGACACACTCTTCAACTCCCATATCAATTCTTTTTTCTTTTTCTACTTCTAACCTTTTGTCCTTTTACTGTTGTTTTTTTTCTTTTCCAATGCACGTTTCCAACCCCCCTTCTCACATCCAGATGTTTTTCCCTCTCTATCTCCAGCTGTGCGAATAAATGACTTTTTTGTTTGTTTCAAGGAAGTTCAGTCAATCCAGAACAAAAGTATTCATATTTTTCAGGAAACTAAAACTTTGTAAATGATCATTTGGGGCGAATGTTTCAAGTAGGACAAACTGAAAAACTGATGAGTTTGGTCTTTGAGAAACTTTTAGGATATAGTAGTCGAAGTACATTTGTAAATGCTGGAGTGACTTAAAAAAAAAAGAAAAGAAATCAAAGCATTTTTGACTTTGAGGGTGGAGATGAGGGCAGGGCAGGGAGCTTTCCATTTCTTTTTGATAGGAGCATAGGGAGGATTTCTACCCAAAATAACTCCCATAGCTCCCACTACACCTTCAAAGCATATTTGTTTTGATCAAAACTCATGTTTTGAAAGCAAAAAGATATTGGCTAAAATATTTACTCTGGCCTTAAATTCTATGTCCTTCTCTTTCCCTGTCCAGTACGGTTAGTTGCAGACAGCACGGAGGCATGAGGCGCTTTTTACCTGATATTTGGACGTTACCTCCAAAAAGAGCTGATTTCATCCCAAGCAGGGAGCATCAGCTGCACTTTCTTGGGTATTCCAACATGAAACAGCAATTAAAATACATCCCAGCTGGCTTAAAAGTCTTGCACCACATCAAAAGCTTCTTACTTTCCACAGCAGGTTTTTTAGAAAGGGTCAAATGGATTTCTTGTGAATGTTTCCCTGCACTTAAATACACGGAGGCAAAGCATCAGTCTCAGCTGAAGGCTGCAAAGCAAAACACAGCAGCTGAGGACGGGCAGGCTCTGCCCCAGACACGATTTCTAGCGATTCAGCTGGGAGCCACATCTGGCTGCCTAGGAGAAGAATCCAGCCCAGGCATGGCCCCCAAGACGATGCTTTTTTTTCTGTCCATTGTGCCCAGATCACAATTAGGAAAAAGATGTCGTGGAAGAGGAGGAGACAGAAGAGGAAACTGCCAATGAGAGGATTTTCTTCTCTCATAAATCCCAGCTCATTGAAACACAGATTAGACCCCTGCTTTCTTTTTAACTGGCCCCTGCCTAGAGTTCGCTCATCCTAAAATTTGCTAAACTGCTCAGCTCATGTCCACCCTGGAGTAAGGACTCGGCAGGCCTATTCCTAACAGTGATTAATGAAGCTTTTCAGAGGCAACCCATTATTTGATCCAAAGTTAAAACAGTGGTTTATCATTAATCACTACAAGACACAGGCTCATGGATTCATAATTCTCAGCAAGCCCATTTCATTAAAGGTCCCACTCTTTCTTTTGTTAACCCAGGGCTCCTCTGGATCCCCACCCCTTGCAGTCGTTTTCCTGGCACTCCACTTGCAGATTCTCTTAAATAAAAAGTCACATGTTCTCAGGGATATTTTTTAAGCTCCACATCTTTCCAAAATTACATCTTGCTTTCAGATTTCAAAAATTTCTCTTTCCATAGGAAAAAAAAAAAAAGTCTCCGATTATCAAATATGAGCCAACATTGGCACCCAGTGGCTGAACAGATTAATCACAGATACATATTCCCTTGAGCCCACCTTTTCTATCCTTTGAAGACCTGGCTTCCCCTGGGATGTTCTGTCATACTCTTACACAGCCTTCCAGCTCCTGCCCATCTAGCCATGACTGTGACCTCGTTGTGCTGAGAAAAGAGAAAGAAAACACATTATGGCTGCTTCTCCCCCTGCCAGGGCCCACCAACGTCACTCCACAGAAGTCATCAGGGACGATTAACACCACCAAGGTGCATGGGGTGGGCTGCTGTGAAAAAGGGCTGGTGACCAGGATGTAGAAGGACAATCCTGAGCCATTCCTGTTGCAAATGGTGCCAGGGTGGTATTGACTCTCTGCCTTACGGACAGTCATTGGCATAGCTTGGTCACAGCCTGGAGCACCTAATCCTTGGCTCCAGCCACCTTACAAGCAGCAGAAGCATCAGCAAAGGGGGACCCAATCCTTCCAAAGGTGTTTCACAAGCAGAAGGTAACAGGTAGAAAGGAACTTTCCAACAGTTTTGCAAAAAGCCGCATTTGGCTCTGAGAAAGCTGAGCTGATTCATTAGCAAATAGAAAAGTAGTTCATGAAATGCATGTGAAAATGTTAAGGCACGATATTAAAATGCTTTAATGCACACAGTGTATGTAGCCTATATTCAATAATTCCATCGAATAATATCGTAGGGTAATTTGGGCAGGAGTATGGCATGAAATTAAAGGATAAAGTTCAAATAAATCCTTTTTTTTGGCCTGTAGAAATGGATAGCTTGGCTTGAGCCCATCAGAGGAACAGCCGTGGAACAATTTCCTTTAGTCCTTTTAGCCAGAACCGACTTCTCCAGTCATCGAATTGCAAATGTTTCATCAGCCTCAATCATAATGACTCTGATCAGATGTCAAAATTAAGGCAGGGAGGAGGAAACAGCTTTTTGTTCAAGGCTACACAGAAAGCTGTTTGAAGAATCACAAACTGCTCTCACTGAAGCACAGTGCCCCTTCCAGCCCTTATTGTGACCATGTCCACACAACTGTGGGTTAATTAGCAAGAAGCTGTATCTAGGTTTTCAACCAGTGCTTTACAGCACCCTAACCCATTTGAGAATCCATCTTTTCTTTTTATTCCTACTTTGTTCCATCTACCTCCAACCTATAAAATGATACAGTCAACATGGAAGAGAACAAGGTGCCACTGGGAATGCAGATGTTGCATGGGGTTGAAAACCCTACCTGAACATAGAAGGTCATTGGCTTACAAAATCAAACACATCTGGACATCAAATGGAAAACGACGTATTTCAGTAGTATCATCCAAAGCAAGATCATAGACTGGTTTGGGTTGGAAGGGACCTTAAAGATCATCAAGTTCCACCCCCCCTGCCATGGGCAGGGACACCTCCCACTAGACCAGGTTGCTCAAAGCCCTGTCCAACCTGGGCTTAAACACTTCCAGGGATGGGCGATCCACAGCTTCTCTGGGCAACTTGTTCCAGTGTCTCACCACCCTCAGAGTGAAGAATCTCTTCCTTATATCTGATCTAAACCTACCCCTTGTCCTATCACTACACTCCTTGATAAAAAGTCCCATCCCAGCTTTCCTGCAGGCCTCCTTTAAATAAATACTGAAAAGCTGCAATGTTACCCCAGAGCCTTCTCTTCTCCACTGAACAACCCCAACTCTATCAGCTTGGCCTCACAGGGGAGCTGCTCCAGCTCCTTGATCACCTTCATGGCCTCCTCTGGATAATTTCCAAGCCCTGCAGAGTGATGGCTGATCTTGCTCTTGAATGCAGTGGGGAATGGCATAAGAGAGCAGGTGAAAGCTGAATTTAGCTTGTTTTGATGGTACATACATGTACAAGGAGTGTGTAAAGTCAGAAGCAAAATACAGTGGTTCAAAGTATGAAGTACTACCTGGAAGTCCGTCCTCATGCTTAGCACACGGTAAAAACGATCCCACGACGAATGCCTGCAGAACTCCTCCAGTTCCAAAGACAGCACCAAAAGAAAAAGGTATCCTGTTTTATCCAGAGTATTAAAATATCCAAAGCTAGTATTACAAAAATCCCTCAAACACAGACACGTAATTTTGAAGGACTTACCAGAAATAAAATTAAAGTTCTATAGAAGAAAAGCCGTGTTAACTCATTTTCCTTTCCGTTTGAGAAGCTTGTTTCCCAGCAAGCACTTTCCATACTGCAGCCAGGACTGTGAGCTGACGTAGAACAGCACAATGAAACAAAACCAGAACAGTGAAAGACATTTCCTGAACGCCATGGAAGTTGGACTCCACAGGCACATTAAGCAGGGCTGCTGAGATCACGATCTGCTTTAAAAATAATAAAAAAAAACAATTAGAATAAGAGAAAACTGTACCTGTTCTGCCTGCCTGTGACCTTGCAGCTTGATTGCAGAGCTTTCCTGGAGCTGTCAGCTGGTAAGAGTTCAACCTGAGAGAACAGTGGCCCAGTGTCCCACCAGACCAACAGTCCTCTCAGGGAGTGAGCTGTGAGTTGGATTTCTGGGCTGGCCCTGCAGGAATCCCAGGAATGCGTCGGTTATGACCACTCAGCAGGGAGCTGCTTTCTGTGCATAACCTCCTGCCTCCCCAGGACCTCCTCTCTTCCAGAGCAACAACATGCAACGCCAAATGTTTGGGTGCAACTTGCAATCAGACATCAGGTGATGGTCTGTGGCCAGAGCTTGAACAGGAGGTACCCTGTGTGTGTATAAGTCCATCTAGGGGTCTGCACATAAGGAACCATTACTGCTCCGCAGAAGTGCCCCAAAAAAAGTCACAGACTCAGAATCACAGCATGATGGGGGTTAGAAGGGACTTCTGGAGATCACCTGGTCCAACCCCCTTGCTCCAGCAGGGTCACCCAGAGCAGGGCACCCAACATCACATGGTCCAGGTGGGTTTGGAATCTCTCCAGAGAAGGAGACTCCACAACCTCTTTGGGTAACCTGGGCCAGGCTCCAGCACCCTCAAGGAAAAAATTTTTCCTTTTGTTCAGATGGAACCTCCTGGGTTCCAGTTGGTGCCCGGTGTCCCTTGTCCTGGCGCTGGGCACCCCTGAGCAGAGTCTGGCCCCAGCCTCTTGCCCCCCGGGGGCCCTTGAGCTCTTGCTCAGCCTTGATCAGCTCCCCTCTGGGGCTGCTCTACTCCAGATGAACAGCCCCAGGGCTCTCACCCTTTCCTTGTCACAAAAATGCTCCAGTCCCCTCATCATCCTTGTAGCCTCTGCTGGACTCTCTGCAGAAGTTCCTTGTCTCTTGAAGTGGGGAGCTCAGTTCACCAAAACATTGGCTTTGAACCACCAAAAAGAGCTGCTGTGTGTGCAGGTTCCCCTCACCTCAAATCCCTTCTGTGTAGGCTACTTTTTAGCGTGCAGCTCCACGTACCTTCACAGCTATTCCTTCGCCAGCTCAGCCTTTCACTAACGCCGTGTTCCCAGCAATCCCAAAATAGTTAATGGGATATTGGCAGCCGCTCACTGGGAAATTGGACGGCCAACAAACACGGAAAGTTCCCAAATTCAGCCTTTTTTTGTTTTTTATTGCTGGTGAGCTGGCACAGCATCTGCTCATCTGCTGCTGGGTGGCACATTAGCCACACCTTGAGGACACGGCTCTGTGGCTCAGCGTTGCCTCTACGTGTGTTTGGAAGAGGTTCTCTCCTCTATGCTCCACGAGCTTACGGAAGGCAGGGAGGAGATTTCCTTCCCCTCCCCCTCGCCCTTTTATTTTCACAGGCTTTGCTCACAAACTGCTTGGGAATACTCGGTGGGAATATATTCTCTGTAAATAGTTTCTTCTTCCGCCTGCCTCCTCCATGCAGCCAGGACTCTGGGATTTATGAAGCCAGAAAAAGACTATTCAGAAGAAGTCTGTCTCTTTCTCACCAGCAGCTAAGATATCCAGCCAGACTGATGTAGATCTGAGTCCTCTCCACTCAGTAGTTATTAGATAATGAAGTAAAATCTGACATGATCTGAAGAACACCTACTCAGCTGCCACCCACCCTCCCCATCCGTTCATTACTGATGCATCAGCCTGAGCTTGCTTCTCATTCCCAGCTGGCCCTGCCACACAGGCCCTGGCAGGAGGAGCAGGAGCGGTGCCACAGCCCTGTGCCCCAGCCCAGGAGGTGCTTTGCTCACAGAGGTCCTGTCCCTGGCAGAGCCTTCCCCAAGCGCTGCAGTTCTCCCCCGGCATGTGACTTGGCTGCATCTAACTGCATTTGTGGAGTCTCTTTCTCTGAAGAGATTCCAAACCCACCTGGGTCATGAGATGTTGGGGCCCCTGCTCTGGGTGACCCAGCTGGATCAGGGGAGTTGGATGAGATGATCTCCAGAAGTCCCTTCCAACCCCTGCCACACTGGATTCTGTGATGCTATAATTCATAGCCCCACTAGAAAACCCTGTAGACACACAAAGAAGTTGGGAAAACTTTAGGAGTGACCAGATGCTCACCTTTGGGTGCACAACCATCACCTTACTAGTCCTGTAGCTAAGAGTACGTGGGAGAGGCTGCTCGGTCACTGGAACAGGCTCCCCAGGGAAGTGGTCATGGCACCGAGCCTGTCAGAGTCCAAGGAGCTTCTGGATGATGTTTTTAGTCATGTGATTTAGCGTCAGGTAATCTTCTGAGGAGCAGGGAGTTGGACTCGATGATCCTTCCGAGTCCTTTCCAGTTTGAGATCGCTTGTGATTGTCCTCTGCTGGGAGTTGTCTTGCTTTGCCAGTGAAGCAGCCCCTCCGAAAACATCAGGGAGACGATCCGCCAAGAGCAAGCGAAGACTCTTTGTTACAAGAAGCTCTGAGAGAGGTCGAGGCAGCAGTTTTCCGTGGTTTTTCCGAAGGTTTCTCTCCTTTAGGTGGCAGCAAGTGTTTACAGCTCCCAGCACACCGCCTGTGCTCCCAGACCCGCAGCCCAGCAGCTTCTGCCTGGGCTCAACCAGCAGCGCTGGGTTAATTTTCCAGAAAATCCTGCACAAGCAATTAAAATGTTAATGTTGTGAGGGAAATGCCTCCCTCGAAGTCAACTCATTCGAGAGTCGGTTGTGCTGGGTGGAAGGGGAACAGTCTATTGATTTCGAACAAGGTCGTATCTCATCAGACTTGCCACCTGGATTATTTTTGTTTGCGCTGATCAGCCACCGAGTCCTTGATTTCACAGCGAGTTTGAAATCACCTTAATGAAGCAGAAATTTGACGGGGAAGGAGGGGGATGGTTTCCCTCCCAAGACTTTGCTTTATTCCAGAAATGTGCTCCCTCACCTGTTTATCTCTGACCACCTGCTCACCTCTGTGCTTGTTAACCTTATTTCCCTAAAGCAGCAATAACCGATGCAAAACTCTCGGTCCTGGCAGCCGCCAACCAAATTTACACCTTACAGTGAGATTTGCATGGCAGGCAACCGTCAGTGCCTTCCTTCAGAACGCCTCAGAGTGGAATTCTCTTTAAAAAACAAACAAACAAAAAAAATCAACAGTTTATAGAGTATTTACATTGGTGTGGGCATAAAGTAGCTCTGCATTGTACTTTGTTTAGAGGAGAAAAGGTTATAATAAATTCAAAGCTATCCACTTTTTTTTTTTTACAGCAGTTCCTACTGATGCAGGCTGCCTTGCAAGCAGAATAACCCAGCCCATTAAGACACGAGTGTGCTGGTATTTCATTCTGAGCAGGAGGCACCAGGGACAGAGAAGTAGAAGCATTTAAAGTGGGATTTCATTTGCAGATTCTTCGTGATCTCCGTCCAGAGCTCGTAGTCTTTCCTCCCCGAGCCAAAGGTCTCTCTTTGCAAATGTGGTCACGCCGGAAAAGGTGGAGGAGCTTTTTTTTTCATCATCTCTAAAACAGGTTGTGCTGTTTCCAGTGATACAGGCTACGACTCGCTAACCCAAACGCTAGGATATTTGCATGCTTAATTCTCATATCTAATTGCCATAATTGCACATGCTCATTAGGCAATTCTGTGTGCAAATGCCGAGTTAGGCACATAACCAGGCACAGCCTTTGCAGCGCAGTTTGGTTCAACACTCGCGGAAAAACTTGTGAACAAATTAGGCATGGGACTGAACACCCATTTTCGATACTGAGAAGTTGGGCAGGGCCCGGCCTCGGGCAGACTGCAGTGGAAAGGGATGAGCAGAATGAGCAGAATGAGCAGAGCCCTTGCGAATTCCGGATGCAAGACCGAGTCCTTCATCCAGAGAAACAAAAAAAAAATCAGACCTAAGCTGTCCGTCACATTATCCAACGATTCACCCCCCTCCTTTCAGGCTGAGCTGGAGTAACTGGGAAGCAAAACAAATTGAACGTTCATCTGGAGGGGAAAAAAAAAAAAAAACACCAACAACGATCATGAAGCTTTAATTTTACGATCTGATTGCTAAGGACGAGGAGATACAGAGCCTCTCTGTCAGAAGAGAGACAAAGCCAGCCTGTTGCTTCCTATATTCCCATAGAAGACACAACAGTGAGTAACCCAAGGAGCTGAGCGTTGGCAATAAAAGGCACCAGCACAGCTTTAAACCAGCCCAGATGATTTGAGTTAGAGCCCACCTGTGGAAGCCTGAAGACAAGAAAGCCCAACTTTCATGGTCTAATGCTTGTAATTTCTCTCTCTTGCTGGAGATCTATGGCCTTTTAATAAAAATTGCAGAGGGAAATACCTCAAAAGTAAGAACTGAAAGCACAGAAAAACTGAGTAACGTTTTGTTTAATCCTTCAGTTTTACCCTTCCCAAGCCAGCCTGCGAACTCTCTTGCTGGGAATTTATGACAAGCAGGACTAAAGGGACTGTCTATAGATTAACATTGACATTCCCTTTGTGCATTAATCCTTTCAATCTCATTTACCACACATTTCTGCTGAATGACATAAAAAATGATGATTTTTTTTTATTATTACTGAGTAGATTATGATGAGGCACATTTTCACCACCATTCAGAAAAATACTGAATGGGAGTCAAAGGTGTCTTTGTACCTCTGCCTGGGCAGTGACAGCGTGGGCTTCCTGTGAGGGACCACTTTTTGGAGGACAACAAGGTGCAGCTTCAGCCTGCAAACTCCCCTGAGACAAAGGTGCAGGACATCACAAGCTCAGGGACACTACATTGGCTGTAACAGCTCTTGAGATAGAAGCACTGACAACTGGGACATCCTCAGCTTTGCCAGGGCTGCACAGAGGCAGTCCTACCTCTCCAGGACAGAGGCTGCAGCTCTGGGTGTATGTCACCTAACGCAGCTCCCTGTACGAGGTTTTTGGTAGAAAGAATGTTTGTTGGCTGCAGGTAAACACCAACAGCATAGAATCCTTCAGGTTGGAAGAGACCTTGAAGATCATCAAGCCCAATTGGTAACTCATCCCTGCCAGGGCACCACTGAGCCCTGTCCCTCAGCACCACATCTCCACACTTTGGAAACCCCTCCAGAGATGGGGACTTCAGCCCTGCCCTGGGCAACCTGGGACAGGCCTGGACAGTTCTTTCTGGGGAAGAATTTTTTTTCTAATATTCATCTTAAACCTCCCCTGGTGCAACTTGAGGTCATTTACTCTTGTCCTGCCGTTTATTCCTTGGGAGAAGAGCCCAGTCCCCCCTGGCTCCAACCTCCTGTCAGGGAATTGTTGAGAGCAAGAAGGTCTCCTTTGAGCCTCCTTTTGTCGAGAAGAGGGAGAAGAAGAGGGAGGGGGAGAGGGAGGCTGCAGCTGACATATGAGCAAATGAAGCATCTTTAAACGGACACGGTTACTCTGATGTTACGTGGAGCAGACTGGGAACCTCCTTGTGTTCACAGGTTTAAAGAAAGCGTGGAAAAATATATGCAAAAAAATTGTAACTGGCTGGGAGAGGAAGGAGGGGAAGAAGGGGGAGGGGAGAAAATTCCTCTATAATATTACACATGCCCATGGTGCTAGCAAACATTGACATTAAGATTCCATGGTTTATTCTCATTTTTTAAAAAAAAAACACCCCAACCTAAACCACAGAGAATATGTAGAAGTTGATATCATACAGCAAATGAATGTGAACAGCAGAAAAAAACACCCAAGTAAAAATTCAAGGGCTAAATACCCCACCCTGCTTTATAGCACACACAGCAGAGGAAGCCGAGGAAATATTCCTTAGGCTATAAAATTACACAAAGGACTAGAGTGTCCCATTTTTCTTTTTAATTTAAAGAAAATAGCCAGAGCCACTGAAGAGAGGGAATTGACCTCTTTGGGTCTCTCACTTTCTGAGAGATATGTCTGGTCAATCAAGCCTGCACGTCATTCCTGGAAGAATGACCAGAATCACGTTTCTGGCCTCTATCCTGGAAGCCATTGCTTATATTTCCATTACCCCACTGGATGTCAGACCTGACCACAGCCTCCATCAGCGGCCAAGGGTCAAAAGCCTTCCAAACGTAGGTATCGGCAGATAATCTCCCATAAATTAGTCACAGGAATTTCAAAATCCATAGCCCTGAGTGACGGGCCAAGTCATTCCTTGCTTTTCAAGGGATTACACACAGTTTGGCCTGTGCAGTTTTACAACCCATCTATTTTAAAACCAATTAAAATAATATAACATTGATTTTATTATTTTTTTTTTTTTAAAAAAAAAGCATAGCTTGAAGGAGCGCCGAGCACGAACGGCTCCTTCCATTAGAATATTTAATATCCTCATGGGGTGGGCATTGCAACTGGTGATCTTTGAAGGCAAAGTCCCATTTTTATGATACTGGGAACAGGAACAGACCACGGGTTTTTGCTCGGGAGCAAAGAAACACTACAAAGCCAAGCGCTGCGCTCCCCAGGAATTGGAAGACGAGGGTTTTCTACGTGTGGGTTTTTACCCGCGGTCGGAGCCTCGGATACAGCGACATCCCTTTGCACCTAATTAAGATCAATCGCGGCGGAATATACAAAGATGCAATAATTTACCTGCTCTTCGGCTGATTTAAGTGTATCCCTGCAGGGAGCTACACCCATTTAACTAAAATCTAGTTAGAAATCAATTTAGTTACACGAGTGCGTTTTGGGTACGGAACAGCCCTTAATTTGAATGGGAATAAAGACCCACGGTGGGCCGATTGATTCTGTGAGGCGAAGGAAAAGCTTTTATTCTCAATATAGCTACAAACAAAATCAGATTCTGAATGCTGTGGGATATGATCCACAGGAAATATTAGGATCGGTGGGTATAGGCTTGTTGGCTTTTTTCCACACAGCTCTGAACACCTTCATTCCTCCTGTGATTTCAGGCATTCCCATGCAGAGTTATCCCAGAAAACCCCGAAAAAGGGGACACTTTCCCATCCAAGACCCAAGGGGGCCTAAGCTTTCAGCGGCAGAACCTGTGGGTCTCAGAAAGGTCTTTCCAATTTAATGCGTGAGCTCAGGAGGTGGGGGAGAAAGGAAACTGCGTACACCAGGAGGGAAAGGAGTCAGGGTAAGAAATCCCATCTCAGCTGGACCTGTGTCTCCTGGAGCAGGGACAGGCATGGAGTGTAGTTTTGCAGGGGGAAGAGGAGGGACACTGAGGGGCTGGAGCGTGGCCAGGGAAGGGCANGCAAAACGATTCTATGACCTCCTGTTTGTATCCAGCAGCACCTGGCAGGGAGGAGGTGCCACAAATGGAACGACTGAAATGTCCCCTCAGCTTCCTCAGCTGGCTCACTTTCCCACGAGGCACAGGCCATTCAGGAGAGGCTGGCGGGTGCACTGAGGGAAGCCAAGAGACACCAACTGGCCCCACCTCTGGCTGCCTTCTGCTGATCTGAGAGTTCAAAGGAGACTCTGCAGTGGTTGTGCCCCATGAACGTTCCCATTTGCCCCCTTTGCCTACTCACATCTCTGTGTGGGAGGGAGAGAGGGATCAGGCAAGGAAGAGGGAACAGAAAACAGGGAGTTTCCAGTGACTATGATCTGCTCCTCCCAGTTACTTCACTTTCACTATGGTCATTTCTTAGACCACTGAAGATCACTTGCTAATCTAGCCCCCGGCATCGAGCTCCTGACCTTCAAAGATAGAGCTAAGAGCAAATTTATAAAAGATATATGAAGGAAGACTCTAGGTGGCACTTCAAGCTGCGTAACCATGACCTTGTCTATCAAGACACGCAGCATTTAAATTATAACTTTAATCAGGTAATCCTTAGGCAATCAGGATGATCAGGAAAAGCACGTTAGCACTGTCCAGCCTCCCCAGCAATTCCCGGTCTACTCTCCCCGTGTAGCCAGACCTATAGCCCAGTCCCACTTCACCGGCAAAAATCCAGAGAAATCTCACTCAGGAAAACGAAATTACTCACAGGAACAAATCAGAAACAGGCCCGTGGAGCTCTTGCAAGTTTGGCATCTAAACAGAAGCAAGAAGCCTAAATATACCTACGTGTGAGCCTAATATGTGAGAGCTAGAGCAAAAACCACGGGGGATTCAGCCAAATGCTGCACCACCCCAGTGCCTGCAGAAGGGATCCACAGGGTGTATGTTTTGGTTCTGCTGAAAGCATCGCATTGTCTGTTTTCTGTAGGTTTCATCCCTACAGAACCAGCAATATTTACCTTTCTCTCCAAAGCCCAGTCTGGGAGCGCATCACTAGTCAGGGGGTGCCTTGGACACATGCTTGTGTGAATTTTACTCAGAATTAAGCAAGGGAGAAACGGTGAAGCAGATTCTGACACACTCTGACACGCTCTAACAGGTTTTTTTTTGGAATTGGGGCCCAAATGCAGTCATATCTCTCAGTGGGCATCCTGAAGGTGCTGTTGCACACCACAATTATCTAATGGCAAAGCTGCCAAAGGAGGTTCCTGCCTTTCCTCGCCCATAGCTCTTTGTTACTCTCTCTCCTCCTTCCCATTTATCACCCCCAAGTGTGCTGATATCCTTTAAAGTGAGTTAGTGAAATGGCTGGTATTAGCAAAACCAGAGAAACCCCACTGAGCTATTTTAGAGCACGAGATCAGAAATAGCTGCTTTTGCAGAGCTGTGGGAGCCGACAGGAGATGCAGTAGGGAAAGGGGGAGAGAGGGAATGCACTGGGAAGGACAAGGACCTCTTGCAACTGCTTTCTTCCTAAGGAAATGTTAATGGTGACCAGCTGTCTATACTGAGCAGACAAAAAGCTTTCTCTGCTTCTTCCCAGCTCCTCTTCACTAGATGGCTTTTAAATACATCCAGGGATGGTGATTCAACCACTTCCCTGGGCAGCCTGGGCCAGTCTTTGATAATCCTTTTGGTAGAGAATTTTTTCCTCATGTCCAACCTAAACCTCCCCCAGCACAACTTGATGTCCTTCCCCCCCTTTCCTACCAAGATTAGGAAGCTGGTGCCCAGTTGATAAGACAGCAGTTGGTCCCCTGCTCCTGCCCATGGTTCCTACAGAACAGCTCTTCCTCTAAATCTCTTACTCCTGTCTTTCTGAACCTCAGCGATAAACTCAAAATACAATTTTTTTATGCTAATTTTTATGTATATGGAAGATGTCACCTAAAACTTGGGAGTTTGTGCACTCTGGGCCAGCTCTGGACAGTCACGTTGTAATGAGGAACACCGTACATGTCAGTTCGTCTCAGAAAACACTCAGCAGGGGTTTAGGTTCACCATCCACACACAGGATTATCTGCAGTGCTGTAATCAGCCTGGAGGAGGAAGGGGTTCCTGAGACCTTTGGCATTTCGAGTGAAGTGAAGTTATACAACTAAACCTCAGCGAGGAACTCTCCAGAACTTAGCAAGAGGGGAGAGCAGTTCAGAGCATTACCAGCTGTCAGCACCTGGGAAACGAAATCGAACGGCCCGAGCGTTAAGATGGGAAAAGCAGAGAGAAAAATTCCACGTGCCTACTTTTCTTTATGGCTGCCATGTCATAGGTCGTATGTTGTGCTAACTCAGAAGAAATAATAGGAACTTGGAAGATAAAATATAGCTCTAAATGCGAGCCGGGGCACGGCCTAGAAGAAGTTAAGCAAGGACAAACAGATTACTAGTGCGCTGAAGTCTAAAATCACGGTCTCGGAGACCACTCTCTGCTCCTAGAAGCTTTGTAAGCTCAACTAACTGCTGCAAATAATGCTGTGAAGGTTTTTAAAGATATCCATCTTCTTGACACTGAAAAGAAATACAAATTTTTTTCAATTAAAAATACTCTCCCATCAGCAATATACGTGACGACAGCCTTTCAGGAGGTGTGATGCTTATACAGATACTCCTGAAACATTTGCTATCACTCTTACAAAATTATCACTCCCTTTTGCTGGGTAACGTAAATATTTGGGCAACCTACTGCAAAGTAGGAAATAAAGTGAAAACAACTGAAATGGTTTGGTGAATTTCATGTGCAAGGAACTGTGGCCTCGCATGTAGGAGACCTCTGAGCCCAGGGTCATTGAAACGGGGAAAAGTAGGATCAGCAGGGATGGGTTCCATCTATACCTGAGAAGGACAAAGATGAATGCATTGAAGCATCTCTTGACTGAGAAGCCATAGACACGTCCCAGCCTTCCATGAAATGAAGCTACTTGCATTCTCCTACTGTGGCAGATGTGGGACATCTACTATCACGTCCGTAAGACTGATGTAGCATCATCCTGTGGCATTAACAGCCTGGATTGGAGGCTCAGTGGAGCACCCAGCCGTTCGGTGTCATGCAACGAGAGGGGCTGGGCAGAGATGTTGGCAATTCTCAGAGAGCTTTATGAGCAGTGATGATGAGACAGCAATCTCCAAAGCACACTGTGTTCCCCTTTGCTTTTCTAATGCACCCCTTTGACCAGTATCTCCCATCACTGGCTGTTCCTGCGGAGCGATGGGCAGAGAGGAGCACAGTGATGCTCTCGCGGTGGCAAACACCAGCAGCAAGCACCCACCTGCCTGTTTAATGAGGCCCTCCAACGCTCCCTGCCCTGCTGACTGCACACGGCAGGTGGCCCTGGTGTGGATGCCTTCACCTAAACTCTTACTTCGCGTCACGGAGTTGCATCCATTTGTAACTCTGCTTCCCCAGCTTTGTGGGTGCCTCTGGCCACACATCATGTTGAGGTGGAGGCAAAGGCGGTGGCGGCGATGGAGCCTTGAGGGGAATGCTGACTCACTCCCATCCAGAGGTGGCAAGAAGCACCCAGAATCACACAATCATGGAATCATTTTGGTTGGAAGGAACCTTTCAGATCATCAAATCCAACTGTTAATCCAGTACTGCCAGGGGACCATTAAACCACATCCCTCAGCACCACATATATATATAGGTAGGTGCTGGTTTCTTCTCACAAGTGAGTAATGATAGGACAAGAAGGAACAGCTTAAAGCTGCACCAAGGGAGCTTTAGGCCAGACATTAGGAAAAATTTTTTCCCTGAGAGGATTGTCAAGCATTGGAACAGGCTGCCCAGGGAGGTGGTTGAGTCATCATCCCTGGATATGTTTAAAAGACATGTAGATGAGGTGCTTAAGGATTTGCTTTAGGGGTGATAAAGATAAGAATAGGGTTAAAGGTTGGACCTGATGATCTTCTAGGTCTTTTCCAACCTCGATGATTCTATGATTCAATGATCTTTTAAATCCCTCCAGCAATGGTGACTCCACCACTTCCCTGGGCAGCCTGGGCCAGGCCTTGACACCCCTTGCAGTTGAGAAATTTTTCCTAATGTCAAACCCAAACCTCCCGTTGTGCAACCTGAAGTCTTTTCCTCTTGTCCTTTTGCACGTTCTCTGGGAGAAGAGACTAATCTCCCCTGGTTCCAGCCTCCTGTCAGGGAGCTATTAAGAACAAGGTCTCCCCTGAGCCTCCTTTTCTCCAGGCTAAACCAACCCAGTTCCCTCAGTCACTCCCCATCAGACTCATGCTCTAGACCAGGAGTTTCCCTCAACGATTCTCAGCAGGTGGGGAAACGTGGGCGAGAGGCGTGACACCTCCCCAGCCTGCCCTAGCCTCGAAACGCCCTGGCCTCACGTAACATTGCTAAAACAAATACAGCAATTAAAACCCTCTGCGTAACGAGCAAACACGCAAACGGGCGGCAGAGCGGTAGCGATGCCGAGCTTTGCTGGGTAATCCATTTTCTCAGCGCCACAATAATGGCCACATCCATAAAGAAGCCAGGGAGGAAAGGGAGGGAAACGCAGGAAATCCATTACTGCCATAAAGGGAAGGAAACGGAACAGGAGCCTGGGCCCAAATCTGGATCCTCTTGGAATTCTTGATCTCCTGCCAGGGTAAGATATTAAGAACCAATACCAGGGGCGGAGCGGCGGTAAGCGCCACGGTGACTCATTCCCTTGTGAAAAGCAGAGCCACCCAGACAACTGGCACAACGCCTCGCGGTGTGCGTGGCCTCAGAGAGCTCGCCTGGTCACGTAAGCAGCTGGCACGCTTCCTGCCAGGAACGAAAAACGCTGATAATTTAGCCCGGCTACCTCAGTGCTGTCATTATTATCGTCGGGTAGAAATGGAAACGGAGTCATCCCGCCGTGACTTTTAATCCCCCAAAAAGCGCGTAGGACTACGTAAAATAGGCAGGAAATGCAAATTCAGATGGAAAGAGATTAGGAATTGCTCTTGGAGTTGGTTAAATTCACAGCTGAGCTTATTCTTCGGTGTTCCAGCAGAAGGAGGGAGAACTCCGAGACAGGGCAACATTCAGGCTTTCTCCTTCCCCCTGCTGTCGCCCATACCCAATTCTGGTCATGTGCTGCGTTCCCACAGTTCCCACACAATCCCACCCTTGTGCTCCCAACTCGGGGACGAGGAAGCTGTTCATCACAGCATTCCGTTTGTCACATTCATTTCAGACGCCGATAATACCCGGTCGCGAAGGAGCACATTCTACATCAGCAAATATCACAGCGGTTCTTCTCCAGATGGGGAAATGAAGGATTAGGAGGCTAAGAAGAGTTTCCTTTGGCCACCTCAAGAGTCACTGATCTCCCAAGTTCCAGGGCAAAATTAAACATCCCTACCTAGGCTTGCCTAGATTCGGCTTACCACGATATCCCTCTGAAGTCAATGTGTGAGAACAGTGCCTGAGAACTATGCCTGAGAACTGTGCCTAAAATTGTATTTTCCTTCCAGGGAGAAGGTGGTTCATGCCTTAGTGCTACAGCCAACCACTCAAAAAAAGCCTGTGTGATTTCAGCATTTGGTTAATCAAATTGCAGCAGAGCGCATCCAGTTTGTCTGTTTGTAAAACCTGACACATTTTTGGTGACAGTAAAAGAGAAGCCCCTTCACCACTGTCTTCCCCAAACTGGGCAGCTGCATCCCAATGGTTGTAGCTCTCCTTCACGTGCCTCACGTGTCTCCAGGGAACAGTTTTAGTCTAACAGCATCTCTGAGCGCCGATGGGGACGGCCTTTGGTGTGATAGGCTCCATCCTTCCTGCTCATCTTTTCTTCCTTCTCCTCTCCTCCGCAGCCATAGGCAAAGCTCTAGAGATGCATCTTGACACTGACTTTTATAGGGGCTGATATGAGAGACAGAGTTCCTTCAGAGTTCAAGGCTGGATTGCCATGTGCTTTCTTGAACCTCAAAGCCACAGCTGGGAATTTTAATAGTTTTCCCAGCTGCCTGTCAGTGACAGGAGAAGACCAAATGTGCCCAAAGGCCTGGTATGACTGCGCTCTCGCTCCTAGGTAAAATTAAAAACCTTCCCTGAAAGCAAACAAGAATTTTTGGCTTTGAAGCTACACAACCGCTGAGATGAGCTGCTATTTAATTTTGGTGGCACCCAGGAGCTCAGTGTGTCACAGAATCACAGGATGGTAGGGGTTGGAAGGGACCTTGAAAGATCATCTAGTCCAACCCCCCCTGCCAGAGCAGGATCACCTAGATTATGTCACCCAGGAACGCATCCAGGTGGGTTTTGAACGTCTCCAGAGAAGGAGAAGGTTAGTCCTCCTGCTAACCCACACCAGAACAGGGCAGCTCAGGAGGACTGCTATGGAAAGTCCCTCCTGACCTTGCTCCAGGCCCATGGTGCATCCTCAGTGCCCCATAGCATCGCTTCCTACTCCTCTGAGCCCCACAAGTGCTCACCAGTCCTGACTGGTGCATTTAGCCTGCACTCAGCCGCTCCTGCACTCGCTCTGAATGTCAACGTGCTCAAAGCATCCTGCTCTGATGCTACAATCTGCTGCAATATGATGATTATTATCATTATTATTATTATTATTATGGATAGGATGATTACTAGCATTTAACTATGGTTTTCTTTCCTTGGCTCTTCGTAGCAAGCAAACGAGATTGTGATCTATGGCTGTTTCCCTTTCGGTGTCTCTGCAGCTCCTACTGCAGAATGTCATCATCCACACCTCTGATCCCTGCGAGTCCTGTTAGCGCATCTTGTTGGCAGCAGAAGCGTTCTTCCACTGCAGGGTTGATCCAAAACAGCATATTCCACCATCTGCAGCTACCTGCTGGTGTCCAAAGATGCGGTGAGGTGGTTGCTTGCTTTATCCAATAGCGTTCACCGCTAGTCCTCTTTGGCACCAAGCGCTGAGGCTATTTTTGCTTTCTCCAAAGTCAGGTAACATGTCTTTTGTTGCGGGCTCTCAGTAATAAGCAGTTTGTTGTACTTTTAGGAGGTCACTCGGGTTTAAGGAGAGTGAAGCCCACGTGGAGGTTGGCTCCCAGGCCACGGACCCGGCTGGGGACGCAGCAACGGCAGCGCTGACGCCGTCACTCTCCGTTCACAGCCTCGGCTGCTGCTTCTCCTTTGCCCTTGGTGCAGTGGTTACACAGGTGCCATCCTGGCTGAGTCATTGTCTCTATTTCAAGGTGAAATATGCCTGGAAGATATCCCAGTCCTTGGAAAATAGCTTGATAAACTTTCAGCAGTCCTAGTTCCAGAAGCGCTGCCTGCTCTGACTCTTCAAGGGGTGGCTTTGCTGCTTTGCCTGGGTGGTTCTCAGAGCAGCTATTGCACCTGGTCTCATGTGTCGGTTCTTTTCTATTCACGACTTATTTTTTTTCTACCTGGTATTTTCCTTTGGAGATTATTTCTTTCCCTTTTCGCTTGTCTTATTGCGCAAACATCAGTGATTCTCCCTTTCTCCCCTCCTTCCACCCTAGAAACACAAGCTGGGGCAGCACTCCATCTGCTCTGACTGTAAACTGGTCTGCACTTGTTTCCTACAGATCGAGATCTCCCTCAACACCAGGATGGGCTCTTCAGGCAGCCTCCCAGAAGTTATTGTTGCTTTCGAGCAGACCACAAATTCCTTCTTTTAATACACAATCTGTTAACAAAGGTGTCAGGCTGTTTGGAGGGGGGACAATATTCTGTTCTGGTTTTGCCTTAGGTTCCACTCTTTGAGGAGGTTCCTTACTTGTGTTTTCTTTAGGAGAGAGGAAAGGTTGGAAACTGCTGTGATTTTTTCTAGATCTTACACAAGTCCTCCTGATGTGCCTGAAAGCCACTGCAGCGTGTCCATGACCACTACCAGAGGGATTGTTATTGGCTTACTCTGTTTTGATTCTCTCCCTCTTCATCTCCTTTTCCCACTATGATCTGAAAAGGACCCACTTAATAAATTCATCCCCTTTTATACCCACGTTCCCAAAGATGAGAATCTTGGATACCATTCTTGTTCTTTCTTCCTGCTTCTGACCCCTTTTCCTTGTAAATAAGCATAATCTCAGCCTTCACTTCTGATTACACAGGTAGAGGAAGCAGATCACCTCTGAAATCATACTCTCCATGGAAAAAAAAAAAAAAAAAGAGAGAGTTGAAAGGGCCTACCAAGCTACAATGACCTGGAAAACAGAAAATGGAAGAACCACGGATTGCCGCCAGCAGCTCTGCTGAGGACCCAGCCTGCTTGCCAGCAACTGAAAAGCTGCAAGCGATTGGAGGTGACTAAACCTGGGACATTGTTTCAACGTCTGCCAAAATCAACAGTAGGCCAGAAGATGGCACATAGCGACTGCTGGACTTGTCTTCCAGTCCTGCCAACAAATTCCTGGCCAGTTCCCAACCCTGTGCCTCAGTTTCTCTGTCTCTGGAATAGGAAGAGCTGCTGACTTTTGTTACCCCCCACAAAAAAAAAAACAAAAGGAACGCTCTTTGTGTATGTCAGGAAATCAGTGGGAAGGGATCAATAGAACAGATTGTGATGATGAAAGAGATAAACTAAATGTCTCTCCTTCAAATACTTCACGCATAGCCAAGGCTGGAGGGTGGTAGAAACCAAAAAGAAATATCCCCTTCCCATAAGAAGTACAAAACTTTCAAAGCATTTGCACCTTAAGACAATTTCACCCTTTGAACATTATCAGTAAGACAATTACATCATGGGGAGGCAGGTCCAACTCCCGTACTGTAAGCCTTGCTTCCCTCTTTCCTTACAAGAGAGTGTAAACCACTTGTACAGGCACAGTTTACAGGGACAATCCAGACACTGAACTCCTTCTGAGGAGTGAGCAACTTCCTCCCCTCACCTGTCAGTCACCACATCCTATATTGGACCTGTCTCACAGACGTATAGATCCCTATTTAGACAGCAATTTAGAGTACTTCAGAGTTGCATTTAACTACACTTGCTGAGTTAAGACACAGGACGTGGCTTCATGCGTGGCTATGCTGGCTTCACTATGCACAGCTACAGATCTTCAGCCAGATCCAAGGAGAACAAATCATGGACCAAAGTCATTCTCCGAGGTACTGCTCAAACACTGGAAAGAAAGTACCTTGAGCCTCAAGAATAAATAGGAAATGTACCCCAAGGATGCTAAAGAGGGTTCAATAACATTGATGTTCCTTAGATCTTTCAACATGCTGCTTTATAAATTAAGACTTTCAGCCAGTGTTGAATCAAAAGAGGTATTGAGTGAAGATGAACCAAAGAATGGCCAAGGGGTGGTAAGAAGAATGTGTATTTTACCACCTTCTTCTTCCCACAAAACAAGATCAAACTTGCTTAATCACAGAGTATAAACACTCAGCTAAAAAGCAGACCTCATGTGCCTGGAAATAGGCAATAATTTAAGTACACCCAATTACTGTATTTATGATAAAGCAGCTTTATTTCAGATGATAAAAGACAGGCGGTGCCCCAAGGCACGGTTCCTCTGGAACTGGATCCATGCTCATGCTCAGGTTCAAACTTACAGGTGCAATGAGTCCCTTGCTGCTGAGTAAGTGAATAAAGTTTGGGAAAGAACTAGCCCTCACTATTGCATTTTCTTACCCTTTTGAAACCCTTCATATCAGGATTATTTTATTTCTACTAAGTCTGTAAAATGATAGTATTTACTTTTTTCATTCAGTAGGTGTTTTCCTTCTGCTGTTACATTCAGTAATTAACCTTTTCAGAAAGCTCCTTTTAAAATCAGTTCCTTACAATATTGATGGATTTATTTGCTGGAATTGGTTCCTTGAACTCTCATGTCTGAGGTCCACACAGGCAGCCAGGGTGGCTTTCAGAAAAATTAATTTGCCGCATGTTGCAAGCAGGACAGAGTATAAACTGTAAAATACATATAAATACATGAGAGAGTAATATAAAATATAAAAGAGTATAAAAGAAGGGCAAAGGTGAAGCGCAGATATTTACTATAACCTACACATTCATGGGATCCAAATTCTGAGGAATACCTATCATAATACTTCTCCTTATGAATGTTTTAAGAAGTAAAGTCGTCTTAATATATTCCTTCTTTTCCACTCTCAGGAACAGTTATTATCACAGAGACTTTCTTGAGAAGGTTTCTATCTGACTGCATATTTCCAGGACAAAACTTTTGGCCTCGATTGTCCAGGCATCTGCACATGTGTGTTGGTCACAAGTAACTCCTCAGGACCACTCACATATAGAAAGCTCTATTTAGCTATTTATTTATACATTTTTTTTCAGGTTTAATGTATTTTACTTGGGACACTTAGGTTTAAAACTCTGGTGTTTGGATGATGGGAAACTATTTCATCCCAAAGAAAGAAATGCTACCGATGTGGACATTCTGCCTCCATCTGCTTGTGAGAGTAGTATCTATGCTTGCCAAAACCTAGAGTAACTTTTACATAATTGGGATTAACTTAATAGAAAAGATCATGTTCTCTCAGTTAAGTGCTATAGACCATGCACGAAGAAAACATACATATAGAAAGAGAGGAAACAAGAGTGTTGCCACCATTGCTGCCTGCAGGAATTATTGCCTTTACCCCTTGTCCAGTTTTGGATTTAGTTTCTAATCCCTTTAACAGGCTTTCCCAAATCCTGAGGAGTTTAAACTCTTATTTAGTGTCTTCTTTGCCAGGAAGATTCTCCGTCTGTGTCTGTGTCTCTCTATGTACGTTATATTATGTATGCACATACACATAATATTATTATTCCCTTAGTAGCAATTAAGCAGCATAATCCACCTCAAAGATATTTACAATAATTTAAACTACCCTGAACCAAGGAGTTTAGAGGATTAGAGATGAGATTTAAGCAGTTACTGAGGGGATAAATTTTACCATTCCCCAGCACTGCAGCACCGTTGGACTTCAAGGCCAGAGAACGGCGGGTCCAAAAGCTCTATCTTCTGTAACACAGGGCATGCCCTGGGACAGAGGCTGTAACATGGCACTGAAAGTTGAAAACACCCTGGTTTTATCAAAGGAAGAGAGTATCCAAAGATAAAAACCTGGCTATGCCGAAGCAGAGCAGCGTTGTTTGATTTTTCCGAGGCCTGCGCAGCGAGCCGACACACCAGCGTTGCTTCGTGTTTAAGGGCACATCCTGTCCTGTGTTTATACCAATATATTGATGCTTTGCACTGAAATAACATTTGGCTGAAAGTATTTTTGAAGTAAAACTCACTCGACCTGTTTAACTCCTGCATAATCCCTGGTGGCCTTTCCTCTAGTCTACCTGGTCAATGAAGTGAGAGGAAACTCTCTCTGAAACTGCCCCTTTTCTACACGTAACATCTGGGATATCCCCCATTTCCCTCTCTGCCAACGAGAAGCTAACACTATAAAAAGTAAAAAGTTAGGAAAAAATATTATTGCTGCCTGGTGAGGAAATGTACCTCCCACATAAGCCCCCAAAAAATTCCTTCTATTATTCTCAGAGCGTTGCAGTGGGTTTTTTTTTTCCAAGTTTATTTATTCATAAGTAATTTCTCATATACAAAATATACAAAAATGCTCCCCTCTCAAGCTGCTCTTCTCCAGCTGAACAGCCCCAGGGCTCTCAGCCTTTCCCGGGCACAGAGATGCTCCAGGTCCCTGACAAAGCTGTATCTGTTGCTTGCTAGAAAAATGAATGAAATAGCAAAATGCACATGGAAGACATGAGGGTAGAGAGGCCAAGCACAAGCAAGCAGGGATCGCACAAGATCTTGATGGTCTCCACATTCCGAGAGGAAATGCTCATTGCTATTTCTTCTTGTGACTGTGGCTCCTTTACTTAATAAAGAGACTTATTAAGGGGAACGACCTGTTTGCAAAGCCTCTAAAAGTCCTAATTTGTGTGTGCAGGTGGTTTTTTCCTCTTAAAAAAAAATTCAAAACACTTTAAAGTGCCTGCAGCAGCACCATGGGGCAGTGAGTTGCCACATTCACGTGTTAGATGGAAAAAAACTTTTGGACACAGCAACGAATTCCATGTTTAAAGTGCTCAGAAGGTTATTGCACTTAATGGGGAGCGGGGAGGGAATTTACAAAAATGATGATAAATAGCTTGCTGTAGCCATCTATAAATCTCACCTGCTGACATGGTTTAGTGGGCAGACTCTAACACCACCCTCGGGAGGAAGAAGGAAACCAGTGCTGGGACAGGAAGGGGTTAGGCAAGATTTAAAGTGAGTGCACAGGAAGCAATAAAGGTTGTGGAGATTTAGCTCGAGTCTGGCGAGCGGTTGATTGAATCCTCCATTCGGGAACAAACTTGACAACATTGTAGGAACAACTGTTGGCTTGTCTAAATCCTGCCCTCAGCACTGATCTCTATCAGCCTGCAATCCTGTCTCACTTCCATTCGAATCACAGGATGAATCAAGCACACCCCCCCTCCCCACTCCTATGCAGATGGCGTGCGGAGAAGACTACGAGCACTTTGGTTTAAGGAATTGGTTTTTTTAATTATTTTGTGTTTTTTAATTGAATTACGCCTGATTTTTTTTCTTCCATTCCCTGCCTGGGGTGAGTTTAGCACAGGTGGTGTCTTCCAGGGCAGGGCGGGCGACTTGGGTGAAAGCTCCAAGCTGCCTGAACACGCCACGCTCGCCGCTGCCAAGCCGAGCCCGCCTTTTCGCAAGTCCAAGTTTGGCAGGAGGCGAGACCAGCGGGGCCAGCCCCAGGGAGCTCAGCCCTGGCCAACAGCCTCTCAGCAGCCCGAGCCAGCGTCAGGTGCCAGAGCAGATCAGATCAGAGGTCCAGTTAGCCTGAAATCCTGCCTCTCCCGCTCGCCAGGAGCACACGCACAAGAACCACCCCCCTCTTGCAAAGGACAAATGCCCGTCCAAAAACGCGCCCGGCAGGCGAGTTCCACCGCGAGTGGGAAGCGCTCGTTTGTCACCAGCCCCAAAGCAGAGATTTCAGCTAGGAAAATAATACTGCATTGAAATATGAGTGAGTAGATTAACTTTTACCCTGGACGGTTTAACTGTGGATGTAGGCGGTATCGATTGCCGTGTCTAACATTTGTTAACGCTGCTACGCTCTTTACCTCAGTATTTTCTCAAGGCCACGGCAGAGACACTGCGTTAAAAAAGCATTTGCTGGTTTAGATTTAAACCTGTTGCTTTTCTTTCCGAGCATCTCTCTGATATTTATTACAAGGTGCACAGGAGTGGCCACAGGACCCCCCAATACCATCCATTATTTTATGTACTGCTGTGACATCTCTTCCTCACCACCTTCCACCACTCAATCGTCCATATCTTCACCTCAAAGTGTTTCCATCCCTCTTCATCACAGGTTTTGCTACTCTTCTCTGGACTTAAAAAATATGGCAGCCATATAATCTTTTATGAGGTGAAACTACCTTTACCTAAACCCAGCATTCTAGCCGAGGACGTGCCATTGATCTTGCCATAAAAAAATGGCATTGGAATTCTCACAGTACTCTCCTTTATGTCTCCTTTAATAGGAGGATAACCTGATTCTGGGAACCCATTCCCAGCAGGCACCTAGCTGGAAAGAGGGTCAGGTTCTCTGAGTTTTGACCAGAGTTTTTGATGACACAGCAGAGCCCAAAACTGCATCTCTCAGCGGGGTCATCTCTGCGTTACGCACTCATAAGTCTCTGCCCGGCTAGCTGCCAATTTTGGCTGCTTTGTACGGCCTCTGCTTGCCCACCCAAAATCAGACTTAGAGCAACGTTGTTTGGCCGCCCATTGTCCCCCACGCTGTGGAGGTGGCCACGGTGCAGGGCCAAGCAGTAGCAGCGGCTCCGTGAGGCCCAGGGCAAAGGTGGAGGTTGTGACCTCTCGTGTATCATTAGGCGATTAGCTGGGGCCCTCTCCAACCTCTCGAAACACAAGGCCCTGGGCAAACTGTCTTTCTGTAGCCAAGCGTGGCCGATCTTCCTCTATCCATAGCCATACTGGAAGTGTTTTGACACCCTCTCAGATATTCTTCTTTTCTGCATATGAACAACATTAGTATATGTTTTCTTTTCTACTTCTTAAAAACTTGCAAGATTTTGAGGTGCTGGGAGAAGATCTTATTCCAAGAATTCCATAGACCAGGAAGGGAACTAGCACTCTCAGAACCACCACAGAAAGAGGCTGGGTATTTACAGGTTTTGTCCAAGGTACTATCCCATCTCAAGATCCTACTGTCAGTATCAAAAATGGAAATTTTTTTTTTTCCAAAGGGGCTTAGAAAAAGGCAGCCAGAGCCATGTGTGAAACGAGAAGATACAGAAGGGGAAGATTTAAGGATTTAGACATGATTGAACCTCGCCAGCTCAGCTAAGCAGACTCCATTGAGGTTATTCCCAACTCCCTTCAAAAATATGATCAGGTTTGGTCAATAATAAACCAAGCAAATCTCAAATGCCTTTTCCTAATTTCTTCTTCTCTTTCTATTTGCAAACCTAGTCTTAGAAGACACATGCCCAGGTACGCCTGGTACACTTCCGATCATGCGTGGAAAGGTTGGCTGATCTGTATGTGCCATTTCCAGGACTTTCTGCTAGTACGATTGACACCAATGTCCTCTGTCAGAGACAATGAAAACAAAGGAAAGGGAGGATAAAAGGAAAGATGAAAGAAGGAAAGAGGAGTTGGTTTGAGAGGAGAAGTCAGACCACCAGATGCAGATGACATGGGCAGCATTTTACTAGATGACTGTGGAAGTAATGGCACAATTTTCTGGGGAAGGCAGTACAGGCCTTCCCCTCCCAAGGCTACGGGAAGAGAGAGAAAAGATGGTCTTGTTGTTAAGGTAGTGACACAGAATTCAGGAGATCTGGCTCCTGTTCCTGGCTCTGACACAAACCTTGTGTAAATCACTTAATCTCCCTGTGCCTCTGTTTCCCATCTGTGAAGCAGAGATAACACATCCTTTTTCTCACCCCAGTCTGTCTTGTCTATTTAGATTATCTGCTTTCCTGGGCAGGGAAAGCTTCTTACTGCATGGGCTTGGGTTTTCAGTTTGTTTGTCCTCAGCGGTTTTTGCTGGAGCTCTTAAGACCAGAGGGAACCACAGTGATCATCTGGTCATGACCCCCTATACAAGACAAGTCCTGGGAGCTCCCAGAATTAATTCCTGTTTCAGCAGCTGTGGTAGACAAAAGAATAGATTTGTGTGTATATATATAAAAAATATCCCCGAACTCAATGCAGGTTTTGGTAAAGAACTAGTAAGTAATCTTCACTGATGGTGCTTTATTCCTTGCTTAATTTTGCCCAGACTCTTTCCCCGCTTCTAGAACGATGCTTCCACCACTGGTGGTTGAACTCAAGTCCTCTCTGATTGATGTATATACATATTTATGGTGGGAATTCTTTTTCTTGTCTTTCATTCTGCATACAATCTAACCTAGGTGTCCAGTGATGGAAGAGCCTGAATACAGGAATTCATCCCCAAAATCTCAGATATCTCGTGTATAGGGACAAAATGGCCTTTGAAAGGGTCTGTACTGACTGTGCATGGACTCTGGATAAACTTCTTATCCTTATTTGCACCTACAGGATAATTCTGGAGCAGTCACATACTGTTCTCCATTTTTCTTCTTAACAGAGCTTTTCTCTACAGAACTTAGGCTGGAGATTCATTGCACCTCACAATGAGAGCAATTGTGACTAACTTGACTTTGGCCGGGCTTGTTGCTCCTGTTAATGTGTATTCAGTCCCTCTTTTCTCCACCATCATCACCATACACCAAGAACTGGTGAGATCCAGTGAGATAAGTAAGTATTTCCAAGAGAGGAAAGAATTTAACCTCGAGTTTCCCTAACCTGGGCAAGGGAGTGCTCTAACCACTGAGTAACTGAAGAAATCCCCTCTCCCCATGTTAAAGTAAAGCCACCTCTGCTTCTGCATCGTGTGTGGAGGCTGATCCTCCAAGTGTGCCACAGGCACACCCCTTGGACCAAGCTCTGCACGGGAAACAGGCAGACAAATGTAGAGCTATGACAGCGATACTGAACCGCTCAGCCCTGTCAGGATCGAGGTGTCTTCTGGGAGCGCACAAAAGCAGAACCTCAGTTGCCGTGGAAACTTCTCCAGCTGAAAACCGAGGAAGTTAAGGCAGTTCTGGGCAGCCACCGCTGTCGGGCTTGACATTTTAGATTAGGATGCCTAAACTCCTCCTAACTTCTCTCTTTACCCCCTGTTTGCAGAGTTGGCCTCTATTGGAATAATAAAGAGTCAAGCCGCGCAAACATCTTTACAGAAGGCTGAATCTATTGCATCAAAACTGCAAATTAAATCACCCTGTTTGAAATCCGATTTAAAATGATATCCAGTTAGTTTGACAAGTACCACCCTGATTGTCATTAATTCTATCGCCTTCTTTTAATTCCTTATTACTCAAGCACCCTATCAGCCATTCCATTATTTTGCCTGAGATCGAAGGCGAGTTGACAGGCCTATAATTACTCAGGTCACCGCGTTTACCTTTTTTAAATATTGGCACAACATTAGCTTTCTTGTAGTCCTCTGGAACATCTCTAGTGCTCCACAGCTTGTTAAAAATCAAAATTAATGGTCTGTAGTACTCCTTGACTATCGATCTCAAAATCTTGGACGCAAATTATCCAGACCCACTAATTTTAATGTATCTAAGTTTAGTATCTGCTACTTAACACATTCCCTTAGTTACTGCTAGAATGGAAAGCAGTCCATCATCATTCTGTCCTGAATCATCTGGCTGTTCCCCAAATACCAAACAGAAGTATTGATTGAACACTTCGGCCTTTTCTGCACTGTTATGGAGAATTCTACCAGCTAATAAATGGATTAACACCATACCTAGGATAGGCTTTATACCTGAAATCCTGTAAAATTTCCTTTTTTTTTTTTCCTTTTTCCTTCTTATACATTTCTACTTGTACCATTTTGCTTCCCTCCTGGATTTTCTGCTATTTATGTCTTGAATTTCTGGCGCTTGCTCTATGTTCCCTTTCTCATTTTCCTGCCTCCATGTTTATTCCCCTGGTTTTGGGACTCACAGTAGTTCTCTGCTTTATCCTTTGGAAGGCAACAGATATGTGTTTGTGTCCATTAGACTGAAAATAGGATTAAAGACCTGTCTATATCTTTCTTCATCTACAGCCCTTTGAAATGCGGCCTCATAAGCAAGTCCATTGCCCCCAAACCTGTATTTCCCTGTATTCTTGGAATTAACAATCATTTTATGAAGTGAATCAATCAGTGTTTAGCTTACAATCCAAAACTGACGAATGCTATTGAAATGTTTGCTGTCATGACAGTACGAAATGAAGCAAAACTGGGTTCTTCCTAAAACTTCAGCCACATGCTGGTTGAACGCATGGAATCACCGTTTGGAACTGGCAGCGGCAGAGCCTCTTCCTGACACCCCCGAGGAAACTCAGGGCCTCCTCTTGTAAAATCTCAGGACGCTTCTACTAAGTGAGGGATGAACCTCCAACAGCCTCCTACAACGCAGGGGATGAGCACCTTTGATCTCACGCCCCAGCGAGCGGCAACGCTCACGTCAACCTGCCTTCCTTCAAGCACTTCACAGGAAAGAAAGAAATGACGTTCGTTTTCTCAATCCCATATTCGAGACAAAATGAGTATTCAAATTAGTTGGGAGAGAAAGGGGATTTTCCAGGGGAAGTCAACAAAAAATCCCTTAATGTCATTATTATGTATTTTTATAGGCTTTACCTACAGGATACATGGATCAGACACTGTGATGGAATCAAACCATATTGCTCCCTTCAAGTCAACGTTGTTCACTCATCTCGCTGAGATGTAGCACTAACTGTTTTCAAGAAATAAGACTAATTCTTTGCACGATCAGCTCCCTGACTGACTGGGATTGCTCTGCACTTCCATCAAAAGCAACCAGCACGTTCTCCTGCTAGTGGTGATGGAGGATGTCGTGTCCTTCTCAGCATTAATGCTACAAAAGCTGAGATGGAACATATAAGACTAGCGAGGGGGTTGGAGATGACAAGGTTCCAACAACCGCAAAAAGGATGCAAAAGTGAAAACGAAATAGCACCAACGCAGAGAAAAATCAGACTAAGAGAGAAAGCCTCGCCCTTGGCCTATTCAGACGCGCGCAGAAGCCACAAGGACTTCCAACCCGTGACCGACCTCACCACCCTTCGCACGGCAAAAGCTACTCCCAGAGCAAGCTGATTGTGGAGATGAAAATGGTCGCTGGGGAAGTGGCAGCAATGGATAAATCTGACGCAAGGCAGCACTGTTTAGTAAGTCAACAAAATATCAAAATTAACTTACACTTCTCGAGCAGCACTATGCACTAAGCTGCAGAAACTCCTTGGTGGTTCATAACTACACAAATGAAACCTCCACCCTGCAGAACGCCCAGGGAGTGTTCCTCTAAGCACTTACACAGAGCAAAACAAACTTCTGCTGCCGATACCTTGCTGTCCAAAATGACGAACGTACGCAAGGAAGAACAAGCCTGACGTTCCAGAGAGGTGTTAGGGCATGCCCACTTCCATCAAGAGGCAGAACTGGGACCTTATCAGAAAACTTTTCAAGGCAAAGATGTTTCTTCTTTAACTACTTTTAAAACATGTTGCACTTGCAGTCATTTCTGAAAATGAAGGAAGTACGTGCTAAATCACAGATTAAGCAAATAAAGGCTAGAAATCAGCTTCCTAATGTGTAGGAAACCTCTTTTACAAGGCAGTGCCAGAAGGAAGAGGTTGGTAGCTTGCCCAATTTCAGAGCTGAGGGACCTACAGGTGCTGACAGCTGTACATCTGCTTTGCCTGTCTTCTGATGGACAGGAACCAGCTCCAACCCAGGAGCTCCGTAGGCACAAGTCCAAGGTAATAATCTCCAAGTGGCCCAGCTGTGGTTCTTGAGCAGTCCAAGGAGAAGAGGAGACTGAGATCACGCACTCCTGATCAGCAGCAAGTCCCCTACAGTCATGGGGACTTCCGAGTAATCTGAGTTCCCAGCTGTGGCAATAAGCAAGTCATCAAAGGATGATAAAGTCAATATTGCTCCGTTGCCTTGGGAACCAGACAAATGCCCAGACCTGTTCCCTTTGGTAACAGAGCGGGGAGATAAGTCATCACTACCTCCCTCCTAGGAAGCGTTCCCAGAGCTCCTGCTCCCCAAGGTACATGGGAGGCATCTTGCAGGTTTTGGAGAGACGAACATTTCCCAGCGTGGCTTGTGCAATCAGAGCTGTGGCCACAAGCTTGTAATAAAGCCACGTTAAGAGGCAGGATAAAGCTGTTTGTGTTTAGCACCACAATAATGCAGCTGCTCCAGTGCTGGCCCACATGTGGTGAGCTTAAGGGGGAGGTCGGGGAGTGAAGCAGAGGTGTGACTGCCTGCATCTATCAGGCGAGACAAAGCCAAATGACTCAAAAGCAGACATCGGATTAGAGCCCCATCTGACTGACTCACAGACCTACCCTTTAACCACCAGCCACTTCTCAGAAAAGGTGCCTGGGTAAAATACTTAAATTGTATTCTTAGAATGAAGCGGGGAGGAAATAAAGGAGAAGAGTCTATTTTAAAAGAAAGCTCAGAGTTCAGCTGCAGGGCCCTACCAAGGCTCAAAACCCTCAGGTTTAAACAGCCCTAATCCAGTCTGACCAGCAGCATCCAAACAAAGGCAGACCAATAATCCCTTCTCCAGTCCAGATATCACCCTGTGTAAGGGCAATATCTTGCGCTGATTTCTCATCCTTCTGAAAGCTACTTCTATAAAACTACCCAAAACATAAAAACAAGCCACATGCAGGGAAAGACAGGGACCGAAAAAACCAACCCAGTCCTACAGCTGTTGCAAGCACTTAAAACATCTTGGCGGTGTTTATAAACAGGAATTATTTCTCTCATAATATTATGATTAGTGCAGCAAAGGACTCCAAATTCATGAATATTTGTGTAGCATCACTCAGAAAGGAGCATAGTACAGAGGCTATATGCCCTAAAGTTTTGGTCCAAAGATCCCTCAGTAATGACAGTAAAAAGCCAAACACTGACATTGCTGCAGTTCCTCTGACATTATGCAACTGAGAAACATCCTAACATTCCTCTGTCTCAAATCACCATCCAGACACTTCTCAGAAATTACAGTGACTTGGCCGAGCCTTTCCTTTTTTGACATGAAATTCATCACTGACTTAACTTGCAAGATGAGCAAAACAAGAAGCCATTCTTTAAAACTCCTACTGACATGGAAATGAAGAACATCTTCATAAGACCTCCAGCAATATCTTGTGTCAATACACGCAATTAAAAAGAAAGGAAAAATTCAGTGTTGGTTGTTTGGCTTTAAGTGAAAGGTAAAGGAGAAAGAGTCTCTTGAGGAAAAGATATTATTTATCAATAATTCCAACACAGAAAAACAAATGCAGATTTAGGAAGACTGACAAGAGGACCTTTGTTTATATTGATAGGGAAATATAAGGCTGAATACAACCAGAATATATACAAGGATATACTCCACATATATGTATATATAAAACAATCACAAGCAGAATACATACCTCAAGACCTCAGATATCAAAGAGTTTGCTGCCCAGTGCTGAAAAGCCAATCTCCAGCTCACAGAAAACTACCTTAAGTATGTTTTGCAGGCAGACACTCAGATATATTTGGAAGATATTCCCTTAAATAAGAGCAGTAGATGACAGAAGGTGTGACTTAATTGAGCCTTCATCTGAAAAAAAAATAAAAAATCAACAGACTGCAGACCCAGAAGATCTGTTGAACTTCTAAATATTCTTTAATCTCACTAATTCCTCCTCAGTCTCAAAGGCAAAAGATTCCCGACACTCCAACCCAACAGGAAGGATCTAAGTGCTATTCAACAGGGATTCACCGTACTCTCCCCTCAAGGTTGATTTATGGCTGGTCATCTTTGCTGTAATGCCCTAGAAGTCTCTCCTACATAATCTATGTTATCAAGATTGAGTAAATTACCAGAGAAGCATCATGTGTGATTGTAATTCTCTTCTCACAACAGGATGTTTATTTCCTGTTTCGAGATAGTAAAGAGGATTTCCAGTTATCATATTACAGCAATTTACAAAAAATGCCTGTAGGCAGGAAGTTCATGAAGAGTGAAACTGGCTCATAACTAGGTTAGCACATGAGAATGGACTCTGAAATGTAAATTCAGCTTTAAAAAAAAAAAAGAGAAGGAGCATCAGACAGATACACCCAGGTATTAAATGAACCAAAGGTCACAGTGGAAAGATCAGTGTCTAGAACAAGAGGTCCCTGGTCCAGGCTGGAAAATCCAGGCACCCATTGTGAAACTAATCACAATAACACTAAAGCAGTCTTCTAAATAAATAACTCTTTGCCTCCTAAGGAATACATGAGAAAAGACCTCGTCTCTGACTTTTCATCAGCCCCTTTGGATCCTCACTCTGAACTCCTGCAGATGCCCATGGACGCACCTGAGGCTGTCAAAGAGCAGAGGCTGGCCTCTGGTGGACTTCCAGCAACATTATGGGCTTGCAGATAAAATTCAGACTTGCACAGAGGCACAAAACTTAGAAATTGTAAACCCTGGGGAGAACTGAGTGGCGTGAAAACATCGTATATGCTCTTCAGAAGATACAAGCTGAAGACTTGGTCTCTGAAGATGAGGTTGCATTCAGGAAAACATCCTGGAACTTAGACATCCTGTTCCCTTCAGAATGCTCAAGGGTAAATGTGGAGATGTGGTGGATGCTCAAAGACATGCTGTGATAGCTCTACACATAGGAATTGAGCCCAAACAGTCACACAACAATCCTAACCTCCTTCAGCTTGCAGAAATCCAGGGCCAACGTCTCCATCTCTGTAATTCCTTTCCTCCATCCCAGCCTGTTCCCAGGTGGGAGCACTGGGTCCTGATGAAAGCCGCTGTACCAGGTAGAGAGTCCCTCAGGACTTCTCCGAGGCGCATGGGTGGTGTAAGCAGCCGCCCCACAGCTCTGCCTCCTCTCTTGCCTGATTCTGCCCTGGACAAAGAGGCACTCCCTCCCTGACAGCAGAGATAAAGAGAATTATCATCAGGAAATGACATTCCTCAAGCTTCAAATGCATGTGCAAAAGAATCGTTAATCGGCCGTGTGAAGGAAGGATGGATGCTCTGGTGAACTGTAGGCTCATGTGTAATTTGGAGGTGCGGTGCAACATCACAGATACCGTTAATTAGAAGAGCAGCCATCCTTTGAACTCTGCACTCCTTTTTCATTTAACTTCATGAAACCATGATCGGGGTACTTACTGTTCTGCTGATTACACCAGGCTCTCCACATTTCCATGGATGTTCTCCGGAACACACGCCTGGGAATCTACAAGGGAGTGTTTAGCAGGTACGGACAAAGCCGCAAAGATAATTCCCTAGAAGCGGGGAGGCATCTGTCTTTCAATAGGATGAAATCAAATACTGAGCCAAATGACATAAAACAATCTCATCCTTTTCAGAAGTTGATCCTCAGCTGTTATCAACAGGGGGAACTGCACCATTTTCCAAAGAGGCATCTCAGACCCAGCTGGGTAT
This sequence comes from Baryphthengus martii, assembly GCA_013396935.1. NCBI lineage: Eukaryota > Metazoa > Chordata > Aves > Coraciiformes > Momotidae > Baryphthengus > Baryphthengus martii. The sequence continues at coordinate 41,748 of VWZK01009232.1, forward strand.
CTGGCTGAAGGAGTGGGACACATTCGGTACAAACCAGAGAATCAGAGGTAAATTCCTCTCGCTGGAAGTGGTGTAAACCTGGAGTAACATCACTGATGACAGCTGAGCAGTGCTTTAAAGAAGAACTTGATATTTGATCTCATTCTTTTTTCACAAATCTACCTTTATACGGCCACCCGGTAGCATCAGTTCTTTTGTCTTTGCTATGCTGCTGCTGCTGTAATTAATCTTTTTCCAGCCACCCTATTGGCAATTTCCCTAATGCACACATCCTCTCCCTCCCTCCCACTCCTAGTTCCTTTTTGCTGTGATAGGAATAAAAAAAAACAACAAGTTATTTAAAATAATAACACAAACTTTTGGGAAGCAACCGTATGAATCCTCCGAAATCAAAAATCTTTCCTTAACGCACTCTTACTTATCATATTGAACCTGATTTCAAAACTAAATATTTTCAAGCCACTAAAATTCAGAGTTTTTTCCCTAGGAAACATCGAGATGAAAATTCTGACCAGTATAACAAAATCAGTATCTAAAATGAAACTTTAGTTAACCCTAACAAGCAGACCCTCTTGGAAAATCATTCTTCCAAATAATCTCCTCAAGAGCTAGGAGGAAAATAGTCCTTCAGTTCTAGGTTGGTTTCAGCACGTGCTGTAGCCAAAGCGAGGACCGGTGGCTTTTGGCTGGACTGGTGGCTCAGTGAACTCCAGGGAGTCCTACTCACAGGGAGTACTCCCATCTCCTGATGATGTGATTCTTCACATAAATAAAAGAGGTAGGAAGTTTAAACTAAAACTTTGAATGAATTCTCATCATAATAATAGCGAATAGACAGATTGATATGTGGGCTACAGCACTTCCCCAAATTGCTTTTTCCCTTACAAAGCAACTCCCTTGTTTTCCTGACACAGCTTTTGTAGCAAGAGGTGCATGCACTCTTTGATTGCCAGTACCAGGCCTATGAACCATCTAAATCCTCGTGTTCCTGGTGGAAGCTGCTCATCCTTTCTCGATCCATGTGCCGTTCATTGCGCACCCTAATAGTACAAAAAACCTTAGAGACACCAGGCTGAAAGGCGGCTGTGTGAGCAGCATCTCACCTGCAGTCACCCAGATCCACATGCCCTGGACAGTTTTTCCTAAGTGCTCTTTCATCAGTGCAGGGTAACCTGTTGACAGATGATGATTGACAGAAATCTGCCTCAGGACTTCCTCCGGGTGTCAGAGCTCAAGTGTCTTAGCACTGAAGGAGGGAAGTCCTTGCACAGTTCTATGGAGGTCCTGGCCCTCCCAGATCTGTAGGACAGGCCTTTTTGAACTATTTTGTCCTCATGCTCCTGCTCTGCTGTCAGTGGTTGGTGCATAAGGACTTCAGAAGCCTCATGGCTGCAGTCAGAGGTCCCCAGGTGATCTGAGGTGTCAGGTCACCCTCGGAACACTACCAGAAAGCTCTATACCGTGTTCTCTGCTGTCTTTCCATCAGACCAAGGTAAACCCTGTGCTAAAGAGTGAGTGGTGCTTCTCCTGCCTCCTGCTTGTCTTTTCCCTGCTTTTCCAAGCTTTACTCATTTACTGATTTCTCCCCTGCTTCAAGTTTATTCATGCAAAGTGTCGACCTGGTACACTGAATGGATTAATTTTTTTCCTGAGCATTTTAGGGAGATGCAGAAACCACCTTCATTCAGATTGCTCAACAGTCTTCTCCACAACCTCTTCTTGACAGGTGTTCAGCACATCCCAACAGGATACATTTATCCTGAAGCTGCTTTAAACAAAACCTCGTATTCCCTCTGCCTTCCCTTTCTCCTTCCTTTGATCCATCCCTCGCTAAGCCTTGTTTGTGCTATTAATTATCTAGAGTTCAGTCCTGTCAGCACATTCAACACAGTGGAGAACAAAGGGCAGAAAACAGCCCCACCCAAAACGAGTTTACAGGCTAATGAAGGCAAACAAAACCCTACACTTGGCTGGGTGCACAGGGTGGAAGCCTCAATGGTGACTTCTGGGCTGGGAGCTGGAGAAGGGGGGAGGGTTGTCCTTTAAAAAGCTCATTTTTAAGTGGGCTAGAGTCTGCTTACTCACAAAAAAAAAAAGTTTGAGGGGAAAGTTGCTGAAAGTGAAAATGAAAGCCTGATGAAGCAATTTTTAGGCAAAAAGGACGGCAGACAGATGGAGGCGGGGAGATGGGTGGGTGCAGAGCGTAAGTGAGGAGAGTTATGCGGCTTAAATAGCTAATCAGTGAGAGGGCAAAGGCACCCAGACACCCTGTGAAGACACTCTCGTAAAGAACCAGGGACAGATGGAGCCAGAGCTGTGCAGAGCCTTTGAAGGGGCAGATAAGCAGGTTGAATTTAATGGGGGAAATGTGAGAGGTTGTAATTGAAGAGCTCAGGACACTGCGGATCATTAAGACTTTGCAAAGAGAATGGAGCACTGCATGAGGAGCTTGGAAAACATCCACCTTGGGAGGTTTTAAGAACAAGTTAGATAAACATCTGTTGGGAATGTTGTAGATGAGGCTGATCCTGCCCTGGGGCAAGCGATAGGCCCGATGACCTTTTGAGCTCCCTTCCCGTTTTCTGTGTGGGTGTGGTAGGCCAGGAAGATAATTTGCCAGATGGCAAACACTTTTTTTTTTTGCCCAGACTGAATAAGGAGCAGTGATTCGAAGGACAAGGGGCTCCCAGGCTGCACAACTATGCGAAGGGATCACGTGAAAGCTGGAAAGGAGGAGAAAGAATCAGGTTGCTGCACTGTCTTTTCTGCTGAGCGTCAGCCAAGTACATCGGTGGGAGGGGAATAAGAGATGAAAAAAAAAATGGGTCAAAGATTGCAAGTGTAAATTCGCAGTTGTGTTCGATACGATGAAATTGTTCCTATGAAAACGATTGTATCGTTGACTGCCACTCTGTATTCACTCACAAGGCCGTAAGTGTGTCTTTCCCAGACTAGCTATAATAGAGATCTTCACGTCTCTACTCTGAGCAGACAATGCCAAGGGGGTCAGCAGAAGCAAGGAGAAGCACTTTACTCCAGCTAGTCTGCAGGTGAAGTGGAAAAGAAAGAAGAGCCAGCGGCAAAACAAAGGGATCGGCTATTGGAACACACACAGAGAAGACACTCCCTGAGATGGCAGCGAGAGAGTGTTTCAAGTAAGAGACGAGGACAAAAAGATATGCCTTTGTACGAGGAAGACCCTCTTTGTAGACAAGACCTATTGTGCTAAAGTGAGCTGAATGAAACTTTTGGTTTAAAAGACAATTCAGCATTGCAGAGAAAAATACTTTCTGTGTTCTTAAATGGCTCTGAAAGGACCCCAAAGATGACATCCAGAGTGAGGAGGAAAATCGAGGCGGTGGGAGTGAATGGAGGCTTTACAACTTTATTAACCTTACAAAGATTCACAGGCTTCTTGTATTCTTCAGAAAAGATGAGTCAAGTTGTAGACTCTTAAGCAAACTCCGTGTGCATTGCGTGTGCGTATGCAGAGATTTATTTTTTCATCTGCATCCTATGATGTGCCCTTGAAGAAATAAAAGGTAAACCAGCTGAAGACTGATGTTCCTTCAGTGGGGTGCAAGGAGACAGAACAAGTGCTGAGAAGAATTGGGCAGAGGAGGTACCAGTTCCAAACATGAGGTTTGCTCCTAATATGAAGAGCAGACGCTTAAAGTCAGGAACAGGGTTTAGTCTGTTCTCGGTTCCAGTACAACAAGGACTTAGAGCTTCCAGAGTCTGGACACTATCATGACCATCTGGTGAGAGGCCAGTCATGTTACTTTGCCACCGAACTCAGAGAATTCATACTGCTGTTGGAGAAGGAAGGAAAAATGAAAGGACATCACAGGAATGTCAGAGCCATGGAAGAAGACCAGAGACAGAACAACCAGGCAGTCGGTCAAGGAGATGGCCATGTGAGCTATCAGCATGGACAGGGAAATGGGCTGCCAAGGGATTGCCAGCTGATGAAGACGAGAACAGGCTACAAATGAACCCAAAATAACAAAGAATTGCTGAAGGACTCGTCATAAACAGAAGTTGAGAAAGTGGGAAGATGTCTGAGGAGAGGATAATCAATGAGAAATTGATTATTTGAGTTATCATTGGTTACTCAGTGGTCACAGACAGATTGAAGAAGACAAAAATAGCAAGAAGCCTTGGCAGCAGCCAGAAAAGGTCACGATGGCCTTGACAAACACCTTGTTAGAGGATGAAGGTGCTTTATTCCAGCCCCATAGCAGAGTAAAGGATGGGAGGTTCAATGGAAGTCAGGTGGTGGCACTGGGAGGCACTTTCAAAGTTTGAAGTCAAAGGCAGATAGATTAGATCTTAAGAGACCGAGAAGATGAGGAGTGGGTCAGATAACAGAGAGAAAAGGAATTCAAATAGTGGGAAAGTAATGTATCTGTGACCTGGGGGACAGAGATGAGCCCAACACTTCCAGGTCTTTGTTCATGCCTGTGTGTGCAACCTATTAGCATTTCTAAATCTGAAAACTTCTTCACTCTGAGTGGTGCTAACCCATAGAGGCTGATGAATGGATGACAGGAATACTCAGGGCTATCACTACTGAACGGGGGCTTCTGGCACAACCACCTGGTCACAGCAGACCTCCACTGCTAGAGCACAAGCACCATTTAGGTGCTCGACTTCCACATCCTATCTGCAGACCTTCGAAAAGCATCTAAAGACCATCCAGAGTGACTTTGAAACTGCATGAAAATGATGTCCCTGCTTCTTCTATACCTGTACCTTCTGTTATATAGGAAGGAGGGACCACAGCCTTACAACAGTGACTCACCATCCAGACCTGGATGGTATCTCAGCTAGTTCCTCTGCTTCCATTTTGCCCAGCAGTGCTAAGCTTGCTGTTGACCAGTAGGAACTCTCACACAGAGCTAAAAATCACAGATCTCCCTCTTCCATGTGGCAGCAGCAAATTCACTGTCCTCTATGCATGTGTGTATATATATATGTGTGCATGAATCATAAATGATCTACCATTATTAATTCATTAGATACTCATTGTAATTACCCTGCTTGTGATGAATTCATTTGGTATTAATTCAGATGTCGTACGGACGGTACTTTTGTAAGGATTGCCATATGATTCAGCCTTAATTAATCTATCTCAAAAGCAAAATGCTAACAATCAATTCACATTACTGGGATGCTTAGGCTGTCGGCAGGAGCACGTTTATTACGATTATTATTATTTATGGACACAGGGAAGAAGACACTACAATATTTGCAATCATCTACGTGTTCCATACAGTAGGATCCTTTAGCTGCCATACAGCTGCGTATCTGCGTGGCCTTGCTTAACTGATTTCTCTGGTCGATTCGTGAATGTCCTTATCTTTAAAGATGTCACCTTGTATTTACAATCATTGGCAGGTCATTATCCACAGAGATATCTCAACTCATTTTTTTTTTTTTCTTCAGAGGTGAATCTTATTTTACTTCTCCACCGCACGTCAAAGTCTCTTCTCTTTTTTTTTTGCTCCCTTATGCTCCTTTTTGGGGTGGAGGAGTTTTGTAAGGAGGTATCAACGGGTTAAAAACAATCCATGAGAGGTTTGTATTCCAGAAGGGGACTTAGGTAAATTATGAAGTGGCACACAGTGCAGGAAAGGCATTTTTAGTAAAGAAGGGAATCCTATTTTAATCACCTCTTGATTCAGTTGAGCTGCAGTTCAGTTTTCTCAGTGCCGTAGTAAGAACACCCAATGCAAACATAGATTACGGCAAGACATGCAGAAGCATCAAATAAGAACGGGCGATATTTCTGTTTAAACACACCTCATCCTTCGCCATAAGGAATCCCTAAAGCTGCCAAAATGGAAGCACTTTTCAAAGAGGTAAGAGCTATGAGTTCTATTTTAAATTAAATGTAAATAAGTGAGCCCAAAGTAAAGCTGCAATGTATTGCAGGAAAAAATGAGACACAGGATTTCTGTCATATAGAGACTTCCATATTATTCTTAACGATGATTTTGGGTATACGATCATTCCTTGTAGCCCTCGATACTTTCCATTTCCAAAACCTGGGTACAGGATACTGATGCCTGCCGAGATCTTTTTTCCAAAGTTTTTGTTTTCATTTCCCTCTGATGCCACGTTGCATTTTGTGTAGAGGCCTTGAATAGCTTATTGTAAAATAGCGGATTAATATTAATGCACAGTCTTAACAGCTTTTATCAGGAATACAGTATGAGCCTCCTTGAAAGATTTTTTTTGTCCTTTTCTTGGGGTATGACAGTATGATGTATATGATCTATCATGCTCATTTCCTTCACGCATTCTTAGCCCTACCGGAGCAGCCTTAGAGTGATGGTAATCTTATGAAAACTCAAAATGATTTGTTTATTACTGAAGGTTTATTTAAGGCTGTCACCATGACCTATATCCATTAGTAACCTCCAGAATTCTTAAAGGGACACTGGTCCCATTACCTGCTATTTTCAGCCGTACTCCACCATGGTAGAAAGCTAAGGCTGTTGCTTCTAAGAGCTTTTTTATAAATTATACTGCTACCTTTCCCTCTCCATCAACCTTCTTTGTTCTATAGATCTCTTGCCTGGAAAAATGTTTAATCCCTCCCATCTCACTCAGGCAGCACATATAAGGGCATTGAAAGAAAGGAAATGAGGTAGCCACATCCGTGTATTCCAGTGTATTGACTTTCAGCAATTTGACTCGATGGGCAATTTGTTTTGAATAAAAAAAAAAAAAGAGCATGAGTCCAGATTCACTCAGAGGACACAATGACCCAGCTCAGCAAAGTCTGCTATCTACATGGCCTTCACATTTACAAGTTTCCACCTTAACACACGTAGAGACAAGTCACCTAAGGTACCCACTTTATTCCAAAGGGGCTGAACAGCCACTGGAAAAGCCCCTGTTCCACTTCCCTAAGATCTGCAATGATCTTGCATGATCACGACAAGGTTTGCGCAGCAAAGGTAGAAAATGACACAGCTCCTCACCATCTCTAGGCTTCACTTTCAGTACCCTGATCATCATTCAGAAGCCTATAAAAAACTGAAAAATTACACTTTCATCTCCTGTTTCCCCAGTCAAAGCCCTAGGTTAGGATCCCTCACCACTGCAGCTGCTGCAAGGTGATCCCAGGTGGAGGACTTGGTGTCAGATCTTACTAAATTCCATAGGGCTCCTATTGGCCCATTCCTCCAGTCTATGTCCCTCTGGGTGGTGACTCTGCCCTCAAGCACATCACTGGGTCCTCATTCCCTCCCTTGCTCCTCATTGTGGTGTCATTTGCAAATGTGACGAGGGCACTCTGTCATCTTCTTCAGCTCATTGCTAAAGATGTTAGAAAAGGCAAGCCCCAGTACAATCCCCTGCAGGTCTTCATTTACTGCCAGCCCCCAGGTAATGTACAATCCATCAGCCTCTACCTTCTGAGCCTGACCATCCAAACCAGTTGAGTGGCATAACCACTTTGTGGTTGGTGTTCCCAACAGTGTTGCAGACACAACTGCACAGTGACTCAATTCGCAAAGGAAAAAACCCCAGGAAACTGGAAAATGCTGTCACACCAGGTACCCCATGGGCTGGTGGTTATTACACCCTTCTAAACCTGAGTTCAGTCCTCATAAAGCTGATGAGAACTTCCTTGCCATGCCTTTGTGACAGGATATTATGCAAAAGATGGGCACCACCAAAGCTCGTCATGGTTTTAGGCACACCTAGCTTGTCAGGATTCTCCAAAGACTCCTAAATGGAGTTCACACGCTCATCTGCCCTAAATCTGGATCAGGCTGAAGCTTCATGTTGTGGAAAGGTGACCATCTCCACAGAACAAAGACTTCTGAGCAGATGGGGAAAGCAGAAGACTTCCAGGTTAAGGACAGGCAAAAATTTACTGGCATTTTCCACAGATTCTCACACGCCCACAGCAGCTTCCCATTCAGCGTGCTCCTTTCTGTATTTCCTACTCTCAGGCACCTAGTTCTTCTGCATTAGATAAAGGAGTCTGTCATCTCCTCTGGGTTATGAAATCCCCAAGATGATAGGACATAAAAGAGTAAATGTTTTACTGCGTGACTTCACCTTGTGACCACAGTACCTTCACAATCCAGACTGTCTCAATTAGCACGTAAGCTTTTCCTCCCTGGCTAAATCAATGTTATTTCCCACAGTAATCTCCCCTCCTGCCACAATGCCTCTTCCATCTGAAATCTCCCAGTTTATTTCACATTATCCACCGACCTGGGTATGTTGAGCTCTATGTAAAACCTGCTGAGGAATGGAAGAAGTTCTGTGAAGCTCTACTTAATCACCTAAACTGGGAGAAAACAGAAACCTTCATTCATCTTCTTTCTTGTAAGAGGAAAATTTGTTGCCCTCTCAGAACCTGACATCACACACAGTGTGACTCTTTATGCCAAAGGTCTAAGAGCTCAGATCTCAGACTCGAATCATCCCTTTGCTTGGTCTGCGAATTCGTACATCTCATACAAGACAGATGTGAACAGGCTGTGGCACAAAGTCCATCCCCAGAGTCCAGAGGCTGAATCAGTTTCAGTCTGCAGGCTGGAACTCTGTGCATAAGGAAAGACCTGAGACACCTAAAAAAAAGTGGTGAATAAAACCTCTTTCTCAGGCCTACCTGAGGATTGGAAGCTACAGGTGGGATTCAGAGTCCCATACATCCACGCAGGGTTCAAATTTATATCTTCCATGCTGATAGAAAGTGCCCGAATATCTAGCTATAGGGGCATTAGATGGAAGGAATGAAGATCTCTACTGCATTCTCTTACTCAAAGAATTTGAAACCTGTTTTACAAAAAACAGAAATAGAATAAACTCAGCAGAAGACCTCACGTGCTGTATGAGGAGCCGTAAGAGTTCTGAATGTCGCTTTGAAGCTCTTACCCATCTACAAGAGCTAGTCCAAAGGATTTCACGTACAATTACAATCTTTACTTGGACCTTTCTGAAATATTTTGCGCTAGTCTGTTTGCAAAATTCAAGGAGATAGTTAAAATCTTCTAGAGAAGATTTTTGTTCTACTTTTTTTTTTTTGGATTAAGGCAAAACTTTTGACTCATGTAGTGCCTGTGCTCCAAAGGTGCATTGATGGAATACACAATTGAAACCAGCCCCTGTAAATGCTTAAATGTGCCAGTGGTATCAAATATTGAGAAGAGGTGTTACTTTCAAATAAATTACTACCTCAGTCATCCCAAGTTCAGGACCCAAAGGCACAGGGGCAAAAATGAGGATTTTTCTGTGCCGTGTCTTCAAAATCTCCATTCTCTCTGATTACAAGGGTATGATGGTCCATAGGGTGAGAGATGAGTTTTAAAGTTTGCCCATTTCACCCTTCGACTGTTGGGAGACATTTTCTTTTGTAACAAGGCAAATTGAGGCATCATTTGAAATTCTTACTGGGTTAGGAAACTCAGATTCACTTTTAGCCGTAAGAAAGTGGCCGTTCTTTGGGACACCACAATTCCAATCACAGTAAATGGCCCGCAAGGACCATCTGCTGCTCTGTTGAAATGCTTGAATAAGAGGGTGAAAGAAGAGGAGATAGTTGATATATTAGAGCTCTCCCGAAGCATCTATCTGCATAAGTGTTAAGTCTAAAATAGCTTAGTGCTGTCAAGGAGGGCTGAGGAACTCTTCTGGTATGGGTGAGGGAAGCATGGATGGAAACTTCTAGTGGAGAGCTACGCTTTGAAGAAAATTAAAGTCCAGGTACGTAGTTAGGAGTGCTACAAAGGGCTGTGTGCATTGTAACTGTCTTTCTATAAGCTATGACTTAGCTCAGCTGCAAATTGCTTGCAGAGATGCAAAAAAAAATAAAAATCCCAGTGTGAAATCACATGCCCAGCGCTATGCAGGATGTTGGACCAGATGAGCATAATGGCCCTAGCGGCCTAAAAATCTACGCAGTCTACCAGCTCTTGCAGAGGTAATGTCTCTGCAGACAAAGAATGTAAAAATCAAGTATATAGTTACAGTAACACTACATGTTAAATGAGGATTTAAAACTAAATATTGTGAATTAGAAGCTATTTTTTATTTACTGAGGCACATACATGCGGCAGATATAAATCAAACTGATCTGTAGATTCAATCACTCAATTTATCCCAACTATAGAGACTATTCTATCAAAACCCTATATATTTATATGTTTTGGAACAAAATTCCATGTTAGTAGTACTATCACAGCACAGCCTTTCCAAAATACCAGCATCTGCCTCTAAACACCAACTGGCTTGCTCACAACTGAAATGCACACAAGAAAGATTGGCATCTGGTAATGAAAGTAATGCTTCCCGGCTATGTTGGGTAAACATCATTTTGATTAAATCATTTGGGGTTTAATAAAGAAGAATGGGGGCTGCAGAAAAACAGCGAGAGCGGTTGGGTTCCTGTCAGGCACAAGATACATAAATACACACATATATGTGTGTGTGTATAGAGAGTTAGAGAATCCTAGATTCATTTTGGTTGGAAAAGACCCTTAAGATCAGAGTCCAGCTGTTAACCCATCCCTGTCAGGGCACCACTAACCCCTGTCCCTCAGCACCACATCTCCATGGCTCAGAAACCCCTCCAGGGATCAGGGGGACTCCAGCCCTGCCCTGGGCAGCCTGGGATGGGCCCGGACAACCCTGGAGGGGAAGAAATTGTTCCTAATATCCAAGCTAAACCTCCCCTGGCACGACTTGAGGCTGTTTCCTCTTGTTCTGTCGCTTGTTCCTTGGGAGCAGAGCCCGACACCCCCCGGCTCCAAGCTCCTGTCAGGGAGTTGTGGAGGGTGAGGCCTACCCTGAGCCTCCTTTTCTCCAGGCTGAACAAGCCCAGCTCCCTCAGCTGCTCCTCATCAGACTTCTGCTCCAGATCCTTCCCCAGCTCCATTGCCCTTCTCTGGCCATGCTTCAGCCACTCAATGTCCTTCTAGGAGTGAGAGGGCCCAAAACTGAGGCCAGGATTTGAGCTGAGGCCTCATCAGGACCACTCTCTTGCGCACATTTTTGGGTGCCATGTGCCCTGTGGATCTCTCCCCTAGGCCATTGTCCCCAGAATACCCCAGAGCAGGAAGGAGGGAAAAAGATTCTCCCACATGGGTCCCTGAGCCCCAAATCAGTCAGAAACTCAGGCAGCAACAGCATGGAAAGTGCCTGGGGCCAACAGCCGGTAGATGGAGCACAAGGCTAGAAACTGGGCTTGGGGAAAGCACTCGCTGGGCTGCAAAATTACCGAGTATTTTGATTCATAAAAGGCATAAATCCTCCAAGATGAATAATAACAGGAAAACACAGTGACTGTGCGCTTCCTACGAGGCAAAAATTCTCAGAGTCCCGGCAGCCGTGCTGGGCCCACTTGTATTTGCCTGTAACTCAGACTGGGATGGCAGCTCTGACAGTGTTTTGTGGAGATTTGTGCACCTTTCTGCCTGTTTCTGTCTCCTTTTCACTCACCTTTGTGGTCCCAGGGAAAAGTGAGTTTCCATCACCGTCCTGCACGTTCCCAGTACGGCCTGTGATTAACTGGAGCTTGCTATTGTAACATCTGCCGTGATTGTAAATGTAGCAGCTTAAAAAAGTCTGAGAAACCAAATAATTCAGGAGGTTTTAAGTGTATTTTTCAAAAAAGGCATTTTCAGGAGCCCTCACAAAAAAAAAAAGTTTTTAGATAAATGATCCAGGAGCAGAGACAAAGCTCAGAATTTCAAGGCCCTCTAACTCTCACTGAAGCTTCCTCATCATTGTCCCAGCTTACGGCCACCATTGATTTTCGTGTTATTATCCAGACCAGCCGGGACATAATGTGTGAACATCTACCATCTATTTTGCCACTGCCTTTTCTTTCTAACCCGCCTCAGACTCTGAGCGACCGCGACTCCGAGCTCCTTAGTTCAGTCGAATTTATTATCCTTGAGGGCTGAGGATGACAAGGGGGGGAACGGGGACACACCGAAATCACAATTGTAAGTGCTCCCTCCCCTCACACACGCATGCACGCACACACACACTGGATGTGCTGTCTGTGCACCACTCCCCTATTGTTTTCACTGTAACTGATTTTGGCACCAGCTCTTTAGCACTTTGGAAGGGCCTTCATTAGCACTGGGACACTGTCCAAAAGGAATCCAGAAAAATCAACACATGGCTGCTCTTGTTCTCATGATAAATGACAGCTTTGGCTGAAAAACAACAACAGTAAGGAAGCAAAACAAAACCCAAAAAGCAACAAGGGTAGCCATAATGTGAATAGGAGAAGTCAGACATGACTAACTCAGCTTGGATGGGGGAACGGGCTCGGCTGGGGGGGTTGAGGGGGGAGCTGGGGGGCAGGGGGGTTCCTCCCTGGGTACTGGATTAAAAAAAGTGGTTTGGCCTTTATGCTGACACGAGGGGAGGTACAGGGAAAGACTGGGACCAGACAACACTGCTTTGGTGACACGGAGGAAAGGGCACCAGCCCTGCGAGTTATGGAAAATAAAATGTCGGCCACTCTCAGGAGGAGGAGGAGGAAGAGGGATCCTCGTCCCTTATATAAAGCAGGGCATACAAATGCAGAGGATGTATTAGGCTGCTGTATTAACCCATTTAGTCCCCAATGGCTGTGTTTACACTCAAATCCTGAAGTGCTTACTCAGGCAAAACTCCCAGTTGACCTAGTCCTGAAGGCTTTAATCAGGAAGTATGCCCAGTGACTTCAATGGGAGCTTTGTCTCAATAACTATTCAGGATATGGCCCATAGGGATCTTGAAACTAGAACTAATTGAATTTTTTGCACGACATGCCTTTTCACTTGAAAAGAATCCTTTTTATCCAAAAACAATTCTTCACAAAATGCGTCAGTCACTTCTCTATTATTGGATATTTTCTATCATATTTTACCAGAATGCTCAAAGACATTTTTACTTTGTATAGCTAGGACTATAAAATTTTAAAAAAACCAACCCTGCAACACACCCCCAAATTAAGGAGATTTCTACTCTTTCGCTAAGAAAAAAAAAAATTGACAAGCAGATAGTTTTGAAATAAAGTCAGTGAAAAATGTAGAAAACACCTAGGAAGTACCAAAATAAAAAGTAAAGTCCTTTTTTTAAAGCAAAGAAGACGAGCTTAAGATTTTGTTCTTGCTATTGTTAAACTCATTCCGTGCATTATTATTTATTCCATTAAAAACTGTGATGCACTGCCACACCACAAGCACAAGTCTGCATACGCAGTTCTCAAATCGGCCGATTTTTAAACTCATTTTGGAGCCTCTAAAGAGGAAATAAATGACCTGAGAAGTCTTCCATACGCTTTGGCATAGGAGCTATGGAGAGTCCTTCAAAATTCACACAAATATTTTAGAGCACACTCACATTCAGTACAGGAGACAGATGTGGAAAGAAACAGCATAAAGAAATTTGAGGCATACTTCCACAAATCTGTGAGAAGATGCACAAACCCATCGCGCTGTTGCAAAATTCTCCTGGAACTACTAAAAAGTAGAGTTTGTGCCTCTAATTTCCAGCCGGAGAATGGACTGTTTTTCCAAAAAAAGAAAAAATAAAATAAATGTATTTTAGGGTTTGGAGTCCAATCCAGGAGAGTTTTAAAAATACATTTTGAACCTATGTTCTCAAATGAGACCATCTGTTGAATTTCATGGAGCCGGGGGGAGGGGGAAACCACAACATTTTGCAAGGTGCAAATCTGCTGTAAATAAAACAAAGCAACGTTTTCCAGAAATCCTTCACGAGCTTTGCACACCACACGTCTCCTCCAAACTTGGCACATATCAGATGGCTGGTCAACAGTGACCCATGAGAATTACACCCAAGACCCTCACACATCAGCTGCATTACAACTTGTTCATTACCACGCACAGCATCCCACATGGATCATGAATATATATCATCAGAAAACAGGCTGTAGGCTGATGAGGAGGAGTTTGGAAATTGTCCTGTCTGGAATTCACACGAGAAGCATGTTTCTGATAGATGTTTAGACGGTTGACTTCATACGGTTAAACACTAAACAAGCGTTTTCTTGGACCCACGTTCAAAAATAGTTAGAGAAGCCCTACCTACTGATTTTGATTTTGCCACAAAGCCTGATGAGCTTTTCTGAGCAATCCCCTCTGGTCTCTGAATTTGAATCAAAAGCTTTAAACAAGCTCGGGTAAGGCATTTGTTTGGAAAAGACATGAAATAGGACCCCTTGGCATTTTCAGACATCTTCTCAGGGCTACAATTCAAAGAAAAATTTGGAGATGCTCATAGATTAGCGCTGATCCTTTCACGTATCTCCCTCGTGAAGCTAAATCACTGGGAACAATCAGCAGAGCGACTCCTAAAGTCTCCTTCACACCCACCCAATTAAACTTTTATCATCTGGGTTGATCCCGTGATATAAAAAAACATGAGCGTGCCTTAATGCAGTTAGAAGTCGCAGGCAGCCTTCTGGGAGAAGGGCAGATGCCTGATGTACCTTAAGCTGATGTATTGGATGCTGGTTTGTTGGGTTTTTTTTCCTGCTTTATGCCATTAGTACACTTGTTCACCATCTCCCCTACCACGTTGCCATCAGGGAGATGGAAGCTTGGCAGCAGGCTGGGATCCCTGCCTCTGAGCTGAAAGAGGTTGAGCTATTTGCAGAAATAATGCTTTCCAGACGTACTAAACAGCACTCATCTTTCCAGATGGAGGGGCATTAGTGTTGCTTCCAGCCATCTCTTCACCTTCTGGTGTACTTGCCACTCCTCCCCGCATGCACCACGAGCCTTATGCTTCAGATACCTCCCCTGCATGCTGAGAAACCCTGTGGATCCTCCTGCACCTTGCAGTCCTGGGAGCCAGCTGGAGGAGGGATAGAGCCCATCCCATTTTAGCAGGGGCCTCCTATCAGATGAGAAATGGAGCCACACACATTCCACAGACTCTTTTCCCTGTCTCCCACAGACTGCATTTCTACTTAAAGGATTCAAAAAGGGGATAATTTGGCAGGTAGGGGCTGTGCTGAAGAGAAGTGCTGACAGTAGCCAAGCTGAAGGGATAGGGAGAGAAAGTCAGTGATGAAGAGGTAACAGCCCCATTGCTAAACCGGAGCTTTTAATGGTCCCACAAGACCTGCAGACTGTCTGGTCCAATGACTAAGGGCTAAGAGCCAAGCCTTGAACATGCAGATCTTGGATCTGTGGCACACCAGGCTGCATCGAGCCTGACGAGGTCATCTGGATCACATGAATGCTTCAAGTCAAACAACTGAAAAAAAAAAATTATTTTTTCTTTCTTTTTTTTTTCTTCCCCCTTTTTTTGTTCTTCATGTGAATCCCCAGTGGAAGAAATCCACCGAACAAGCATGTTGATTTTGGCAAAGGCACACACAGCCACTCTGTTCTAAAGATGAGCTGACACGTGCAGATTCACAGATTAGCCATTTCTAAAGGTTAATTAAATATTGCCATTGTTTTCCAAGCTATTAATGTATGTTATTCTATTTTTCTCTCTTGAAGAACATCTGGGTTTTGGAGTTAAAAAATATGCAACCCTCCATCCCCCTTCAAAAAAAGGTCTTAAAACACACACAGAGCGTCTCCTTCAAAAATACGGTGTGACCATCTTCAGAGTCACATTACAAAGCTGAGGAAAAAAAAAAGAGTCTTTGAAAAAATATTCAGAAAAAAAAATGTTCCTCCCTAGATCAAAACATGTGCTCCGCGTTCTCATCTGCCGAACGTATCTCTCACGCAGCAAACGAGCTGTAGGAGCTCCTGGTATTTATTAGTCAGCCCTTCGTTATGTGCTGAAGTGACCAAAAGCGATTACATTCAGATATGTTCCTGCTCCATCTTTTGAGGCCAGGATGTATGAAAAGCCAGTTTTATTTACAGTGCTGGCACTGCCGGGTACACAAAGTAGATCTCTACAGTTTTCCGTATCCCTGCCCTGTGTCCCACCTCGGCAGCTTGGGTTCAGCTTATGAACAGATTTGAGGTGAAAGAAAGAATGAGTGGAATTAAGAGAATGGAGGCTTAGACACCCTGATTTGGAAGAGGTTCCTTGGCAGGGATGTAAAGGACAACAAGAGATTCAGGGCAGTCCTAGCCCTGGTGATCAGGCTTGGCAGCAGGAGTAAAGGAAAGCTGGGCTTTGCTTGGAGCTTTACTCTGAGACAAAACAGTTTCATTCCTTGTACCAAATCTCCTTCATTATGCCTCCAAACCCAGATGTTAGGCAGTTTGAAAACCCAAGATGATAACATTTGTCTACTCTTTACACATAAACAAATGCTAAGCTGCACAGGCAAAAAAAAAAAAAGGGAATTCTAATCCAGTATCTCCACTTAACTCTCTGCCAAGCAGTGATGGGCATATACAGGTAACTCAGGTGCATCAGGAATGTTAAGTTATTAATGTTCAAAAATTCTCAGTTATAAGGAACACAGAAACAGAAAACATTGTTCTAAGAACAAGAATATGGCCTTGCATATTAAAGACTCCTCTTCATCACCTGGACTTAGCCTGAATTTGAAGCTCAAACTGCAGTAATCAAAGTTCCACACAAATCCCAAAGATATTCACCATGCCTGATGTTGATTCCAGCCCCAAGTGCCCAGTCACCAGCTAGTGGATAGTTTTGTCAACTTAGTGGCAATGAACAAACTAAACCTGCTGATGATACAAGCTACAGCCCCGTGCTGGTCTAACTCACGCCCTTCTGCCTCACCTTACCTTCTCAGCAACCAGATAGTACCAGAAACTGATCCTTCTCTCACCTCTTTCATAGGATGGTGAGCTGTGGTAGATCCCTTCCGCTGTTCACCTGGTGAAGAGAGCTATGTGTTGTCTCCTGAATCCTTCTCTAAGGCATCAGAGGCCGGAAAACCAAGGGCATAGCACCGATGTGGGTCAGTAAACTGGTCTTGGAGCAAGACCAACCAGTTTTTATGGCATGCCCACTATACCCCACACTGCTGTGCACTCAGCCATCTCCACTCTACACTACCATGTGCAGGGGGTTTCCCCAGTCCACTCCCCAGGGCTGTTATATCCCTTCCTGATCCTGGTGGAATCACAACAGTCAGATGAAAAGAGGATCACGCCGTTATTTATTTCTGTCATGGTCTGCCTGGCAGGTTTGATGATTCCTCCTAAAAGGCATTTTCCTCCGACAAAAAGTTATCCATATTGCAGCGCTTGTTCTGACCTGCGAGTTAGCAAACAATAAATCTTAATTACACTTAAATGCCAGAAATCCGCAAAGAACGAGGCAACATTAGTCAGCTGTGAATTGGTCCTGACTCCTGCCTCTGCTTTGGCTGGAGATGCAGCTGCAGGAATACATAAATTAGTTTTTGATTTGTTTGTGCCAGTACAATCAGTTGTAGCTGCTCCTTAAGAGCATTTCCAGTATTAGTGGGCTGACTGGCACTCATCCTATTAGCCTCTCAGATGCAGGTGGCATCTGGAAAGTTTTATTTTAAAAGACTTTTTTGGTATTGTACTTGGGTTAATAAGAAAGCGGTATTTTTAAATATCTCGGCAGCTTTCCAGAGCGCGGCTCAGTCTCATGACATCTGCTCAGTGGATACTTGTTACCTTTGGGTTTATTGAAAGAAACCCTCTGAATAACCTTTTTGTTAGCAATCTGCTTTATAGGCCTTGCGACGGAACAGCACTGGAGTGCAAATGGAGTCGCTGGGAGGGAGATTTTCTCTGCTGGAACAAGCTCTTTGCTATTCTGGCACTTACGTGTCATAACGTTCAACTAAATCACCCAGGCCTCCTCCTCCTCCTCCTCGTTTCCCTCTTTGTGAGATCCTGCCATCTTTAGTTAGGAACTGGAGCTTGGTTGACAGCCCAGTTCAGCTCAGCGGAGTCAGTGGGGTTCCCATTTCCGTAAAAATCTCTCCTAGACCCCCATTTCCACAGAGGTTTAGGTGGGTCCACCACATTCTGTGTCAAACACTGCAAGGAGGCCAATCTTAAGCGACTGCTCTGACTGTTCAGGAGTGTTGGCAGATGACACCGGCTGAGTGACGGCTCATTCACAATAAATCAAAGGAATCGCCAACTCCATTTCCAAATTTCACCCATCCCAGTATTAGCATTCAACAGGAAGATGCCTCGGTGGAAATCCCGTGGCTGAACAAAAGGATTTCATTTTATACTGAGCAAAGCTAAGTCCCATTGCCAGAAAGAAAAACATGCCCTTCATGAAATTCACCTTTATTAATAGCTGACAGAGCGTAGCTGGTAAACCAAACCAGCTATTCAGCAACTGCCATAAATTATACCAAAGCAGAAACTGTTTTTACAAAAGGATCAGCTGGAGCTCGGGCTCCTGTTTGGTGACATCATTCTCAACACACTAAGCCAAATTTTACACATTAAAGAGCAAACCAGCTGCAAACATAAACCAAAGTGAAGGAGCTGAAATGGTCTTTTTCTGGTGAAACAGCAGCACAAGAACTAAGCGTCACGCTCAAGACTTAAGGCCAAAACCTCTGGCTGGGTTGAATCTGGTATGGCTCTGTGGAAATCAAAGCAGCAAAAGTGGAAACAGTTTTTTGCTGCTCCGCATAGTTTCTATTCCAGCATAAGGCCTAGATCTCTATAAATAAAGCTGAGTAAAAACAAAAGAAATAAGCTTCTCAGAAGCTGTTGCAGGTCCTCCAGAAGCACATGTGAAATGCAGTCATTCTAGTCGACAGCTGAGCTGGAAACTCCAAATTTGCAAGAGTCTTCCTAGCACATGAACTGCAGAAATTGGTCACAGCTTTAGGAGGCTCCTAAAGGGTCCCCACCTTTACCAAAACATCAGAATAACACAGGAGTCATTAATATGTTGGACAGAGCACCAAAATACCAAGATTTTGCTTCACCATCAGTCAAAGAACATGGACTGAAGTTCTAAAAGTTATATCTGGGAGTGGTACTCGATAGTTTTCTGGCTAAACTTTGGATTTAAGTTCATTTCTAGAGAAGGCAAAGAAAGTTGAGTTAGTGTTGGAAGAAAGAATGTCACCAGTGGGCTGACATCAGTGTGATGCTGCTGGTTCGTTTGTTGTTTGGTTGGTTTTTTTTTTTTCATTTGCTTGTTTCTTACAAGGGTCTCTTCTTCTGACACCAAACTTGTCTTCAGGAGTAGTTTACATGATAGAATTTAGAGAAAACCCGTAGAAGAGAGCGGAGATCAGCTGTGCGGTTTAGGTGATAGCTGCTAGAAAGACCGGCTTCAAAAATGAGGCAATATAAAGTGATACCAAAAAAAAAATATTCCAAGAGATGCTTTAGGAGTCTTGGGATCACTAATTCTGGATACAAAGCCAAAGTTTTGTCTCTGGCTGCTGGGCAAGAGCTCTCAGAAAAGACCAAGAATAATTAAATAAGCAGGTGGCATGTGCAAATCCGCTCAAACCAAGATGAACAAAGACAGCTTGTTTTAAGTACAGAGAAATGCCTTTGGTAGCAAGGTCAGATCAGTCAGTTTTTGGACTGCCTATAAAGAAAACTTTCTCCACTTGGACAAATATATTTCCTCCTCTGTTTTTCTACAGATGTAGGGATCTGTGTCTCTCGGTGCTATTCAGCCAAGCAACAGCAGTGTCATCAGGTGCAGTGACTCTGGGTCTGGACAGAATATCTGGCTGCAGGGCTGTGAGATCAGGTCCAGGCAGGCCAGGAGCTGGATCAGAGGCTGATGACCATCTGTACAAAGTCAGTCAGCCAAAACCGTCTTGGCCAGTACAGAGCTGGAGAATGATCGTGTCTTTGTCTCTTTTTGATCTTTCAGATTACCCTGAGAATCAGGGGAGCTACTGGAAAGGCATAATACAGGGCTCAGCAGGAGAAGAACAATCCAATAACAATCCTGGACCTGCGCCCCCTTGGAGCAGAAGCTCTTATTCTTGGAGGTGAGCAAATCTGTTCTGGAGTCTTCCCACTATTGCCTCCACACACAAAGTTCTTATTTACTACTTAGAAACTTCTTCAGGAACCTGCTGCCTTTTGATTTATTTTCTTTTTCCAGGCTCCTGGAGATGAAGGACCATTTGCATTCCCCAAGTGGAGTGTGAAGCCTTCATGGAGATAGTCTTTCTTAATATACATCCATCATGACTCTGAAGAGTCATCCTGCTGAGGTTTGAGATCAGAACGTTGTTCAGACCACTTCCTTATCTCCTACCTCCAGGAGATTTGTAGGTGATTTCATAACACAGTTCCTGGGCCAAAGTTCTGACTACAAAGGTGGTAAAAAAAAAATATAATTAGCTCCCAATGTGTTAGTGATGTGGCTGTGACGAAGGTCCTTATCAAGGAGAAGCTTTCCCAGGTAGTTTTATGTCCAAGCCACCAAGCCAGTTCTGCAGCGATGTGGCACCAAGAGTTTCCTGTCTATCCAACATCTTATCTGAGACTAGACCGACTTGACTCCCAGCTAATGAGGTTGCAGACTAAATCCATAAGGCAAATTCACATATATTAGGCTGACATGAGATCTAATTATGAGGTGTTGGAGTCATTTTGATACCCACAGGAATAGAAGTACTTGTAATAAAGGAAATCTGCCAACAGGGAACTAAGATTTTACTGATCTGGAGTTAGTTATTAGCCCCACAGGCTGAGAAAGTAGCAGCAACAGCTAATGGGATGCAGAGAGATGTGCATATCTATATGATCCGAATACCAAATATTCTTAGATAGGTACCTGCCACTGATGGGCATTTCATAAAGACATTCTTGTTTACGAGGGGATCAAATGGCAGGGTTGGGTTTTTTTTCATATGATGGTTTGATCTCATTTGGTCTAACAGCTTGCCCTCAGTCTACTGTGCTCTTCCTTTTTATTTCCTTGCCTCTTGGCCAAGAATTGACAATTCTGAAGCTCAGTACAAACAACAGATAAGACAGTCTAGTTTTGGCTTCCATGCCACCAGTAGCCATTGAGGGTGAGGAAACTAAGTAAGAACCACAAACACATACACCCTTTTTTAATTCATTACTAGTCACACAGAGAAGACAACCCAGAGCTGCTGCAGCTTTGAGAACTCCACACTTGCGTCTAGGCACCTTAAGTCAGATCCACTCATACAGACCTGAAGAGCAACCACCTGCTTACAACTGCTCCTCAAGCTTCCTGGGGGAGGAGAGGTGAAAGACAACAAGTTCTGACCTGCTCCAGAAACAGGGGCTGGAGGCAGTTCATAAGGAGACTGACAAGACAAGGTGGAAGCGGGGAAAGCAACACATAAGTGCATTTCTAAATGCAGAGCAGCTTCTGCCAAAAATCAGATGTGTCAGCAAGATCCTTTGAAGAACACAGGTAGGTGAGAACCATTAACCACTCCTGGAAGATAAAGAGTAACATCACATTCTTCCTCCACATAAAAATCTCTTTCTATATACCTGACTTTGTAAAGCATGCCTAGGACTCCAGCTCTCTTATTATCCTCCAATATTACTCCCTTCTTTTCTTATGCTCACCTACTTGTTGAAAAAAGATAACAACAAAACACTCCATTAACAGAAAAATCCCGTCACTTTGAGTGAGCCAAGAAATGCACACTGTCCCTGAACTCAGCTCCAAGGGACTAAAGAATGAAGATAACTCATAGCCACCTTACACCTAAGCCACCCTTTCTATCTCATCTTGGATGCCTTCACCCACAATTTGGGTGTCAGTGGTCACACATCACTCTGGCATCACTTCGGAGCCATTCTCTGTGAGTTAACAGTGATTTTTGATACAGGATCAAGCTCTAACAACCTCACTTGCAGTAAGGCAGTACATTCTAACTCTACCAGAAGCATGCCTGAAGTTACAGGCTCTGACCACAGGCTGTTACTGCTGATCCTACCAAGTGATTTTCAGTGTCAGCTTGAGGGTTCACCGCATCTTCAGACTACAAGTTTGTTGGCCTGGCTGAAGCGTACCTTCCAAAACATACTGAGATGCAAATCTCAGGTAGGCATTTCGAATCATAGAATTGTCAGGGTTGGAAGGGACCTTGAAGATCATCGAGTTCCAATACCCCTGCCACGGGCAGGGACACCTCCCACTAGAGCAGGTTGCCCAGAGCCCCATCCAGTTTGGCCTTAAAAACTCCCAGGGATGGGGCTTCCACCACCTCTCTGGGCAACCTGTGCCAGGGTCTCACCACCCTCATGGGGAAGAACTTCTTCCTAAAGTCCAATCTAAATCTTCCCTCCTCTAGTTTGGATCCATTCCCCCTTCTCCTATCACTACTCGATATCCTCAGAAGTTCCTCCCCAGCTTTCTTGTAGGCGCCCTTCAGATACTGGAAGGCTACAATAAGGTCTCCTTGGAGCCATCTCTTCTCCAGGCTGAATAACCCCAACTCTCTCAGCCTGTCCACAAAACTTAGGTCTTAGACTGTCCACAAAACATCTGTGGAGAGAGCAGGTGGATCGGGTACAGCACAGGCTGGGTTTATGGCACCCCAGGTATCTGTTTTTCACAGTCCTCTGAAAAAGCTTAGTCCAAAGAAGCACCATCAGCATCCATCTCAAAGCCTTTAGGTAGCACTTCAGTTTATTTTAGCTCTTCAGCTACAAACCTGCTACCACTTAAAACACCTTCTTTCCTTTGCGGTTCTTCCCCCCTCCCCAGGCTGACCTCAAGATGCGTAGATAAGGGAAAGGAGGGTGGCAGAGGAACAACATTGCACTTATCCACTTCCTGCTGCTGACAGGCCTGCCTGGCTTTACCTAAGGCTTGACCCCTATCTCTCCCACACAGCTGCCCCAGCAGATGCCATGCCCATCGTGGAGATATGAGACTCATCAAGATAAAAGGAGCAAGGATCTATCTCAAAGCACTTAGGTATGATTAAATAAAGGAGGCCATTTCCTGTGCTGCTAATCTGGTGCCTTTCAAAAATCACTAACTTCACTTCTTTTTTTTTAACTTACCAGCTTTTAATTCTCACAGGGTTCCTCTATGGTTCTCCTCCTCCTTCCTGGCAGGGGGTGATCCACTTTGTGATATAACAGTAGCTCCCAGGGCTGATTAAACTGAACTCCGTGCAACACAAACAGAAATTCTTCATGTATCAAATGAAAGACTTGAACTGCTCTCTCTTTTGAGTTTTGTCTGGGTCAGGATACCCAATTAACCTGCAGGCTCCTGTACTGGCAGTTACCTGCTCTTCACTTTGAAATCAAGTCACTCTCCTGTTTTGGGAGCTCTACTGCTCTAGAAGTCTTCCTGTCCTTTAATATGACAGAACAAAGCAGAAGCTGCTACTGTCAGGGGAAGAAAAAAAAAAAAAAGAAAGAAAAACCAGACTCATTCAATATGGCCTCTTCCTATATGTTTGAGTATTGCAGCCTAAAGTTCAATAACAACTTAACTACTTGGCCACTGAGAGACAAGGTGTTTTAGGACTCTAATATTTGATGAGTATGTACCAAGTCAAGTAAGTCTAAGTTGTACCTTCCCACTCACATGAAATTCAATGTTTAGACTTTGCTACCTCCACACATTATTTTTAGGCTTTTTTTTGGTGCCATTTTGACTCCCAGAAACTCAGCCAGATTATGTATCTTGCTGGGCTTTCCACATTAGGTACCAGATGCTACATACATTTCCCCATGTTTGATAGCCCTCCTTTTTTATTTTCTTTTTAAAATAAAAAAATGAAGGATTCTGTGTGTTTATCAACATGAGAACACAGGAGGATGAAGTGGGGAACGTGACGAAGCTGACCCTCACCTTCCATAACCACACCAAATGGCCACGGAGCACGTGAGGAAGGACTGTGCCGAGGCAGCACAGCCCAAGCTGTTCTAGGTGTGACACAACCCCAAAGCTACACCCGTGGTGCTTGACACTTGAAGTGCACCAGACACCTGACCGTGTTGAAGGCATCTCGTGCCTTTACTTGGGACTGCTGACCTGCGAATGTGTCCGTTGAGCAAAGCCACAGGCAAAAAAAGCGTTGGATGTATCTGGCAAAGCCCCTACCTCCATCTCAGCCTAGATGGGTACGTGACTACCCTGCCTTGTCAGAGCCCACCTTCGCTGCACCCCACTTAGGGTCACTGGTGGCACGTGGGTCATCAAAATCTACAGAAAACCCTATGCAACTGACAGTTCTGTGCTATAATTTGCAGCAGACAAAGAAGATATTTACACACTGAGCCCAACTTTCCCTTATCTTACCCCACAAATAGTCTTTTCCATTTGTGCAAAAGGCTGGTTAAACCACTGCCACCAAGTCAGCGTGATTATAGAAGGTGTGAGAAAATGGAGAATGAGGTTTCTGGCTCAGAGATCTATGTTTTCCTCTATATTTTTCTGGTCTATATATATGAACTTTGAGTTTCATGTTTTTAAACTGGACATTTTGGAAATTGGTACAACTGGTGTTCTTTACTCTTCCTCACTCTGACTTTACTTGGTGTGGTTTCAAAATATGTGCCCTGCTTTGGAGCCGATGTTTTTGCTCCCACTTTAATTTCAGGCACGTGCCACAGATTGTACAGCTCTGCCACACCAGAAAAATGCAGTTGTACGTGTGAGAATGTCCTGCACTAGCTGCGCGGAGGCCGATCACTAGATCTCCCAGAAACCTTTGCTTTTCTGCATCCCAGAGCTTCTCATCATTAGAATTCCCTGGGTTTCCACCTCCTTCCTCAACAGCCATCTGGCCTGTCCACACTCCAGCTGCAGTCAGGCGTCCCTCACCACTTACACCTGATCTTTTGACTCTGCGCACCTGAAACAATTCTCGCTCAATCTATCAAGCAATAGAAAATTAGACAATCAGGAAAGCTCTTCCCAGAGCTATGAACAAATGGCCCAGCTTAAAAATCAACACTCCCTTCCCAGGATATCCCAGGCAGCATTAAAATGGAGGAGCAGGTTTATTTGAGGAAGAAAATGCAAGTGCATTTCCATACCACTGCACATCCTGGCAGCATTACTGTAAAAGTTTGTACTACTTTGGCAGTAGTTCTTTTGACGTTTGCTGTTGGGATATTTTGATGGACAACTTTATCACACCTCCTGCTTGTTAGTGGATCAAAGTTTAGTGTGCAGAGGAAGGTGATGGCTACTCAGAAGGACATCATAGAATATTAGGGGCTGGAAGGGACCTCTGGAGATCAGAGTCCAACCCCCCTACCAGAGCAGGATCACCTAGAGTAGGTCACACAGGAACAGATCCAGGTGGGTTTTGAACATCTCCAGACGACCTCTCTGGGCAGCCTGTTCCAGGCTCTGTCACCCTCACCATGAAAAAGTATTTCCTTGTGATTACATGGAACCTCCTCTGCTCAAGGGAGGGAGAGTAGCCTGAGGAGTGCTCATGTGGCAGGCACTGAATAGGGGTGAGAATTAAGACCGGGAGAAAGAAGCTGCTCTGCTTTAGGCCTACCTTGTCTCCAAGCTTAAGAACATTCACTTCATAACACAGAGCTTTTTTTTCCCCCACATCTCCTTATTTTCCACATCAAAAAGCAATGCTGGATTATTTTCAGTATTTTGTCCACAAATATTTGAGGGAAAAAAACCAAACTTTTTTTTTTAAACATAAGCCTTCTCAAACTCTTCCAAGCAGCAGCCTTTCATTAATTTATAGCTTAGGCTAGAACGAGCTGTCCCATGTCAGCGAGCAGTGTTACAGGACAGACGCCAGCACGATGACAGGAGATGGGTAAACCTCAAAAGGCCCAAGATCTGGTTTGGTTTCCATGAAGCTGAACCTCTGGGGATCATTGCTTCCTGTTGGGGGATCTGGGTTTGGAAACAATGAGAACAGGGAGTATTGTTTTTGATGTTATTTTCTGCTCCTGGTTTTAGGCCAAATTTCAGAGTGCAGAGGTGCTCAGTGACAACAACCACATACAACAGTTTCACAGCCTGGAAAGAGATTTACTTGTGGTTTCTTTCCCATACTCAACTTCTATTTTATCATTGAATACAGAGGCCTACCTTTAGACCTTTGTTGCATGGTAGACCTATCAGAGCTTGCCAAATTAAGAAAAGCTGACTTCTTCACAGAATCCCAGCATGGTAGGGGTTGGAAGGGGCCTCTGGAGATCATCTGGTGCCACTCCCTTCTGGTCACCCAGAGCAGGGGGCCCAGGATCACATTGTCCAGTCTGGTTTGGAACCTCTCCAGAGAAGGAGAGTCCACAACCTCTCTGGACAGCCTGGGCCAGGCTCCAACAACCTCACAGTAAAGAAGTTTTCCCTCCTGTTTAGATAGAACCTCCTGGGTTCCAGTTTATGGCCATTCCTTGTACTACCATTGCCACTGCCCCAGCAACCACAGACACACACTTTTTGCTAATATTTTTTTTGTATTTCTCATTAAAGGCCAGAGTCCATTCTTACTACCTGTTAGATGGCCATCAACTTCCATGGAGCAATTCCAGATTTACAGTGCTCATCACTAACAGTTGTTATATTACCAGGCTCATAGCAGTTAATTAAACTTAGTTTTGCTGACGTTACTCCTCAATTTTTTCCCCCCCAGTCAAGTAAAACAAACCTTAAAAGAGATTTTTTTTTTCCTCTGCCTCTCAGATCCTTCCCATCTCCAATTCCCATGCCCGGTCTCCCCTCACCAGTCCCCTCTCACACACTGTTTTATAGGAATGGGGTCAGTAGAAAACAGAGTTCAGCTATAGAAGTGAAAACAGAAAGCAGCCATGGGCAATTAACCAGGGCTGTGACTGCTTATGTTTGATTCCTGCTTCCATTTCTGTTTCCATGGAAATGGACAGCAGACCATTGGAAATAAAAGTAAATTTTCTACTTCTCCTCACCTTCATATCAGCCAGGCTAGAGGATCCAGATAAATCTCAACTTATCCAATTAAATGTGAATTTAGAAACCTTTTCATTTCATTGCAATAAGTTGACAAAAGTACTCAGATGCTATTGGCTGCCCTTTGGGAAAAGAGTAGGTAAGTTTTGACTACCCCTTATATATATATATATTTTTTTTTTGAGCTTTGTAAGGTATGGAAACACGCAAACATCCATCCTACCCCTTGCTCTGTGCTCCTGCCTGCCCATTAATATTGTTGTGCTGAACAGTCCTCATCATGTGCCCATTAGGGGTCATTTAAGCATAAATGACCCCCCTTACAGAGACTGTGTGGGTTAAAGACCTCTTCTTTGTCTGGCTGCTAAAGCTTTGAGGTTCATTTGTATTGCAGAGCAGCTGCATAAAAAAAAAAGGTTCAAGCCCACCTTTTAAAGGTCATATGGTCTCAGAGGAGGAGCTTTGACCTAGAAGGGTTTCCCAGGTGAAAAGCTCAGGGTATGGGAACAAAGGGGGGAAAGAAAAAAGTGATTTTTAAACTTTCACATTCCTGTGAAAGATAAGACTTATGTCTTTTATAAACAAATATATTAGAGAGTGAACACTGGATTCCTCCTCTAGATGTGAAGCTGATCTGTCAAGCTGCCAGATAATAATAATTTTCAGTTTGGCTTCTGACACAACAGATCAGAGAGACAAAATCTTGAGGACCAGCTTCCACAAAAATATCCCATGTCATAAGTCAATATTCTTCCAGATACAGCAATTGCCTTTGCTGGCCAGACAATGAAGGCACAACTTGAAACAACCTGCTGGCCTAGCAGTGTGTATCACCTACTGGAAGATGCTTCATACTTCTTTTTTTCCCCTCCAAGCAGCCCTCTAATTCTGTTAAACCCAATGAACTAATAAAAACTTGTCAACAAAATAGCACCAAATAATATCTCTGCTCGACTTGGCATCACACTTGGCAATTTGCAGTGATTGAAAGCATAAATATTATTACTGTATTAATGCACACTCAATGCCAATAAATGGCTGGTTTTCTAATGGGGTCCATTTTACAACAGGAATTGGGGAAACGTGGCTTTCCCAGCGTCTATCTACCAAAGTGTTCATTTCTGGAGCCAGGTAACAAGAGTGATAAGAAAGCCAGCAATCAAAGTGGACCTATATAGGATGGTAGATTTAAACCATTTAATTCCTGTAGCTGGTTATTGCTAATGCATGGATCACAAAAGCTTTGCTCCTGCAGAAATCAGTCATGCGAGGGAGATCGGGAATTATAGATACTTCACCAATGTGAGGGATTTGCTCTGGTCCTTTAAAGACAACAAAAGCCTTGTGCCTGGTACGACTGCAAAATTTTAAAGAAGAGTAGCCTGTAAACTAATCATAGTCAGTCCTTAAAAAAAATATATATTTTAAAGTGACTTGTATCAAACCTTTCAGTCGTGACAGATATCTTTTTTTTTTTAATTTAAACCCATCTCTGTCAGAGATGCTGACGTGTCTTGAGGAGGCTAGAGAAAGCTGGATGATGGGAAGCTACATGTCATCAACAGTAAAAGGTCTGATTTTTCCTCTCTAACCAAAAGACAAGCTTCAAACTCTATTTCTGCTACAAGTCAAATCACTATGGTTGCTGTCACCAGCACCAACACCATCCCAAATCTATCATCTGCATCAGTATCCTTCCCCAAAAGGCATTGCACACGGATTTAGAACTTAGAGCCAACACACAGGCCGTTAATACTGGTGTGATCACCTAAAATTAACACGGATCGGGATCCTGTGGTTCAGGATCTTCAGGGTACCAGAGGCTCTCAAAGCACGGGGAAATCTGAGCATTAAAGAGAGAATGAAGGAGAAGCATCTTAAGTATTATTTGGGATTACACAGAAATACATGTGAAGAGCGAGGTGCAAGATATTTCAGGGGTACAGTAAAAAAATAAAATAACTGAAATTGTGAGTTGAGGTCTAGTCTACTGTAATAGGGCTGCACTGACAAGACTTCCTAGGGGTGATGCAATATATGCTACTAAATAAGTAGGCACAGGCCAGATTTAACCAATTCTAACAAAGCTCTGCAAGGCAAATCATACTTTTCTGAGGAAGCTATATCTAGACTTTAGCTTTCATTTCAATACAGAATCATACCCTTAATCGCTGTTATGATCAAGCTCCTGGTTTAGATCTTGTCTAATTGTCATTTTACGGAATCGATCCCCGGAGACCCTTCTGCTGCGTGCACTGGTTTTCTTCATACCTTAGGAGGCTTTTTTTCAAGTCATAAGGAAGATTTCAAGTGGATATCTCTTAAAAGATAATAAATATCTGGAGAAGAATGAGGAAATATATTAAAGCTGAATCAGGGCGCTGTCACACCAATTTTTCCCTTTCACTCTCAAGCTTCCACTGAAATCAATGAAGTTACAGTTACTTAAAGCTGTAGAGTTATCTGAGTGAGCCAGGTATATTACATCGCAATAAATGCCTAGAACTTGCTGGCAGACTTGCTCAGAATCAAATATGTCCCCTTAAATTTCACACTCTTTCCACAACCTTGTAGCAGCAAAGCGAAACAAGAAGTTCGCTGTGCAGTCAGAACAAAATCCTTTTCCTCTGCTCTAAGTATTTAGCCAATACAGTATCACAGAAACATTGATTTCTGTTCCCAGCCTGAGAATCCTCCCGATAGTTTCATACAGAACCAAAAGACCCAACACAATCTCCTCTTTTACGGCAAAGAAAACGCCGGGAGAATCGTTATCCCTGGGAAAGATTTCTCTGATAGACGAGGAAGGACTGTTCATTAGTGTCATGAATGATGCTGCCTCTTTTTTATGCAACTTGCATTCACTGATGCTGGCACTGTCAGAGTCTCCAACTGTGTGCACAATTCAGTTCATCGAACAAGGCGGCATCCTTTCCAGATACGCTCAACGTGCGGTATTATGGTGGGGAAATTCAGTCCCCAGAAGAGAAACATGAATTATTTCAATTCTCAAATAAAAAAAAAAAAAAGGCACAGTTTGTGCCTTCTTTTCCCGTGCTATTAGAGAGATTATCAGGACAAAAAAATAAACACAGCAGTCGTTCGAGAGTCCCACACAAACAAAACAAGGAGTGCAGGCCAGTCCACACGCGGCGCCGAGCCATTGCTCCATTTACTTGCAAGATGTAAAAACCACATTTTTCAATTATTTTTTTAAAAATTCAGCAATGACAGTAAAATTTTGGAAAATTTTAAAGAGGAAAAAACAGCCCCAAACGTTCACAGTTTTAAGTAGGCTCTGTGCTCAGCTCCTCCAGCTCAGCCATTTCCTTTCGATGGATTTAGCGTGGCAGTGACACATCAATTTGTCTGCAGGGAACGGGCCGCCTCTCACTGGTGCTGAGCGGAGGTAGAGGCCAGTCCCACGCTCCTGAGTCGCCTGCAGAGCTCAAGGTGTATGAACAAATCACATCTCATCCTTAAGCAGCGAGGACCGGATCCAAAAAAAACCCGAGCTACGACACGTGTCTGTACGTGCCTTGGTGATTGCCACAGGAGAGCCTGGAGCTAACGGCGGGGGAGCAGATACATCTACTCCGAGAAGCAGAGAGCCCTGCAGAGATAATAGCTCATGTCTCAGGAGCTGGGTAGGTGCTTTACATCAGTGAAGCTGACACAAGGCAAAAAGCCCAGTCTTCTCCCTAGGGCTGAGCTGGTATCATCCCAGCGTGGTGCTGGGGGCAGCCAGGGCTCAGCTGAGCGGGTGCAGGTGTGCAGGACAGGCAGGGTTTGGGGATGTGCTGATTCCTGCATCCTCTTCACTCTCTCCTCCTCCAGCTGACAGGGAAAATGCACAGCTCGGGCACAGACTTTTTAAGATCACGGCATTTGGCCCTGTATCCACCGAGCTCCAAACCTGAGCTCAGCCATCATAGCCTATATCTAGGAAAACCTTGATGGGAGGCCAGAGAGCAATTAAAATCCTTCTCACCAGAGCTTATTTATTTCACATAGTGCAGTTTCCCCACTTCAGGAAGATGCCTCTTTCCTACAGAGTTGAGCGGCATCACACAGGGTGGTCAGGAAAAGAACCGGAGTCACCGAAATCCTTCATCTTTTGTAACAGTTGAACAGTCCCGCACAAAGTGCTCTGTCCCCCTTCCCGCCCGAGGGAGATCTGCCTCTCTGTGCAGAGAGCTCTCAGCCACCCTGTTGATGAGGCATTCGAGGTGGAAAGACCACCCTTCCCTTCTTTTTACAAAGTAGCCACGCTTGTAGGAAATATATTTCTTGGAAAAGACAGACACAACATGATGAGAAACAAGAAACATTTGGCCTAACAGTCAAAGGAGGACCAGATCTGGCTGAGCACAGCACACAGATTCTAAGTGTCCTTACGGAACTGAGCCCTGCAAAATGATAAGCAGGTGAGCACACTGTTCATGGCTTCTAATCTGACTTAAATGCTGGATAAATACCCTGCTGAACAGCCTGGTGAAGGCAGAAGCCCTGGTGAGCCATGGTGAAAAAAAAATTTTTTTTTAAAAGGGCATTTGACGCCTTGGAAACATTAAGAGCAAAGACTGAAGGACCTGCACCATCTAAGTGCCTGTGAGACCAGATGGGAGACGAATTTGGGTTTCAGAGAGCTTTATACTCAGGTCCTAATTTCTTTCTGGTTACGTTTTCCTGCCCAAAAGGGTTGTCCAGGCGTGGCCCAGGCTGCCCAGGGCAAGGGTGAAGTCCCCATCCCCAGAGGGGTTTCAAAGCCGTGGAGATGTGGTGCTGAGGGATATGGGTGAGTGGGGACCTGGCAGGGATGGGTTAACGGTTGGACTTGATAAGCTCAAAAGTCTCTTCCATCCGGAAGAATTCTATGATCCTATGCCTTATTTCCCTCTTATCTGGTGCAAGATGCAGCTATATTTGGGATGCAGAGCTTGCAAGGAGCCACCTTCCCCAGCATTTTCTCACAGGGATTCCTACAGAAATGAGGAGGAATGGCCAATAAACCTCTAGTGAATCATCTGATAAGGACCTCTTTGGGTCCTTTGAGATAACTGCCAGCTTTTAAAAACAAACAAACAATCCAACAAAAACATGTAAATAATCCACAATACGAACACAGTGAACCAGAATGTGGAGCGTTCATTTTTCCACAATGAGCTATCAAGGCAAAAGAAGGAAGGGAATAAATTATGCGCCTGAAATTTTTACATGAAAACCTTTTCAAGCTAGATATAAACCGCAAATATTTATTACTTCAGGAAATACTCCAGCATCAAGCAATGACCCCAGGTTGGTGTCAATGCGCTACCCAACAGGATTACGGAGCAGAAAGCTTTATGGTTGCCACATAATGTTTAATCAGTGCATTAAAAATAAATTAAAGATTTGCTAATTGTAATGCAATTAGCTTAATTTAATTACATTGCTCGGTGACTGAGAATTTTATTGTTATTGTGAGATCTTTTCTCATTTGGGGCCTGAAGTTAAGTGGCGCAGTATCGACAACTGTTTCCTCCCTTAATATTCAGCTTCAGGAACGGGCTGCGATTTTTACCTGAATCTTGCAATTTATCACAATCAGCATCACCACAAATTACAGAAAGCATCCAGTAACATGATAACTTCTAAATGAAGTGTCTGTAACCAGGGCAGGAGCGGCCTCGGCTGTTAATTTGTCATATTTCATAGCCAGCCTGACACCCTGTCCAATTTGCTTGTAAGCTTTATCACAAAGACAGCTCGGTGAGCTGCCTCTGACTATGAGCAGGATGGAGGAGACGGACGGAAATTCAGCGGGGGCAGCTCGGCTCTCCGGGTTCCCTGGCTTTGCGCACAACCTGGCTGCAAAACCAACGGCCCCAAGTCTTGTTTTCTCCATTAAAACCCTTCCCTTCTTCTCTCCCCTCCCCATTTCCTCATTAAGACAACCAAATTTTTTTTTTTTTTAAGATTCCCTGCTGACCATAATCCAACATGCAATGTAATTTATTAGCAGTTACGGGAGTTAAAACAATTAAGAGGCATAACAGTACCCAGGGAGCATCGCTTCCTATCTTACAAAGGTGCACAGTTTCCATCCAAAGCACGTTATCCTCTCAAATGACCTGCAGGTTTTTTTTCCCTTTTGGGCAGAAGTTGTACAGCACTGTGAAAATGGCCATGAATATCCCTTCAGGAAATCGGTCTCTCTCCTCCCGTTATCTCCCAGATGCTCTGAGGCCCTCAATCAATTTGCATTGATTTAGGCAACATCATTCAATACATATTATCAATTTGATCCGAGGGGAATTGTGTGAAGAGAAGGTCTTCCTTTCTGTTCCCGACACACCAAGCAACAACGGCACAAGACACTACGAAACCCCCTAAAACAGTTTCTAAAAGCCCAACAAGTGCTAAAAGATGCCTTGACTTACAGAACACAAGAAACTGCATCTTAATCTGTCTAACACATTAAAAATAGGTTGGCAAACTTGGAGCACAGAGAGAGCAAACACCAGCTCAGCTGGATTTTGCTGATAGCACCAGATCTGAGAACACTTTAGAACCCCTGGCCTAGGATACAAGCAGCACCAACCACTTCATACAGCATCAAGGTACAACCAAACACCAGCTCAACACCCTCAGGTTTTTCTGGAAAAAAAAGAAAAATAAACTTCTACTACCTGCTTCAGGAGGTGAGCCTGAACTTCTGCCTTTCTCCTTCTGCTGATAGGTGCTGTTGGGCTGGGGACTCCACCAGAAGCTCCAGCAGCCAAGCTCTGCAGAACTCACCTCTAAGTGGTTTGGCAGATCTGGCCTTTATTAGACCAGCAATCAAGAGAGCAACCTGAGGGAAATTAGCAGAGAGCATTCCAGTCTTTACAGCTGAACCTCCAGAGGGGCTATAAAACCTTCAGATGCTGTTAGGGAACCAAGAGAAAACAGAGCTTGTGGTGCCAGCTGCTCATAAGAGGGGTTTGAGAATGGGAAGTATGTAAGCACACTGAGACTAACAGAGAGGGAAGAATGTGAGGCCAGAGGAGAATGAAATCAGTCAAGGAAAGCCACACCTTTAGAAATGGCAGGCAGAAAGACAAAAATGTCGACACGTTTTCAAGTTTGAAGGGGCTTATTTGAACCAAGTGACCATATGTCAGTCTCCTGAGGTTCTACCTGTCATGTTGAACTCCAGGCCTACTGGTTCTGTAGGACGCCGTCCTCGGCACACGGCGACCGCTGTGAGTGAGTCATTTGGTACAGTTCCTGTGGCAAGAATCCCAAATGTGTCAGGCCTGGGCTAAAAGGCAAGATGGAGAATGGATACACCTGAAGGCACATTTGGCACTTTAATTCCGAGCAGATATCACTTCTAATTATAGCCAGCCTCATGCCAGCTTACTACCGTTCAAGCGCTCGTGGGTTCGGGCGTCGAGTGCCAGATTTAATCCATTCAAGGTAAAGCACGAGAGAACCAATTGCATTTTGCCTGCCTTCTACCTGAATGATTTGCTTTGTTGTTCCCAATTTGCAGTTTGCCTGGAAGATTTGCACCCCTCTGGTTAGTTCTGGTTGGCTTCTCTGCAGCCACGGGGGCATATTTTTCAGCTGAATGAAGCCCAGCTGGCAGGCTCAATTTGCCCCACCAATGAGTCACGGCTTTCTCTCTCTCATTCCACCTGCATGAGAGAATTTGCAGGTTCTTCTCCTAATTCCTCGAGTTCAAAATTGTTCCTGCAAAAGGAAAGCTCCCGCCTCCCCCAGCACATGGAGCTCTAACCCTGCTTGCCTGGAAGACAGCAGCAAAACTCAAGAGAAAAGCCACCAGGAACATTACTTTAATAGCACGTTTAGTTAAAAGAAGCTTCTCCCAGTCTGATCCTGTATCAGATTTTGATTTTATAGGGTGCCTAGTGCTTCACAAGGACCAGTGCTCAGCACCCCCCCAAGGAGATGTTGTTTTCCAGTATGATGTAGGGCTGGGAGTGCAGGGAAGGTTTAAAACAGTCACACACCAGGGTTTTTTTTTCCAAGCAGCACTGTGAAACAGAACAGAAGGAGGATTGCCTCCTCACCCCAGAAATCCACTTAAGCTTGGATTATGAGCCATATTCACCCAATTTTTACTGGGAGCTTAAAGCAGCACCACGCTGCTGTTGGTCTGGGGGATGCCGGGAAGCTGAGGTAGGATTTGGGAGGCTCCAAAACTTCCACCAGGGAAACGGCCGCGTCCTTTGAGGTGTGGGGCTGGAATAGCATCAGTCAGTCGGTATTCAGCCACGCTCCAGGTCTACGTATGGATATAGACGAAATGTACACACTGCAGAGGGAAAGGGTTGGGTTTAACCACCAGTCTCACACCAGTACCTTCCAGAGGGTGGGGTTTTTAGCGGCTCTGCCACGCTGAGTTGACAAAGAAATAAAGGCAACGCTTCCTCCCCCCCCCAAATCTCTATTGATCCAAATACAGATCTTGTTTCAAGATAGAGAATGACTAGCACTGATGTTGTCAAATTGGGCCTTCTGGAATTATTTCAGAAGCTCCATTTTTCCAGCCTTATGCCTCTTTCCTTTACTGATAATAGAGAGAGAGAGAAAAGGAGGGAAGAGAGAAAAAGAAAAAAAAAGCAAAAAGAGGAACAGGAGAAGGAAAAGGAAAAGAAAAACAGGAAAGAGGAGAAAAGACAAAAGGAAAGAGAAGAGAAAAGGAAAAAGAAGAAGAGAAGGAGAAAGGAAAAGAAAAAAAGGGAAAGAGAAAAAGAAAGGAAAAGAAAAAAGGAAAGAGAGAAGAAAAGAAAAAAGGAGAAGAGAAGGAGAAAGGAAAAGAAAAAAAGGGAAAGAGAAAAAGAAAGGAAAAGAAAAAAGGAAAGAGAAGAGAAAAGGAAAAGAGAAAGGAAAAGAAAAAAGAAAAGAAAAAGGAAAAGAAAAATAAAAAGAGATAAAAGGAAAAGAGAAAGAGAGAGGAAAAGGACAAGAAAGAGGAATAAAAAAGGAAAAGAGAAAGAGAAAAAAGAAGGAAAAGAAAATGAGAAAGAAAAGAAGGAAAAGAAAATAAGAAAGAAAAATGAAAATAAAATGAGAAAGAGAGAAAAGAAAAGAAGAAAGAAAAAGAGATAGAAACAAAATGAAAGGGAAGGAAAACCAGAAGAGAAAGGGAAAAGACAAAGAAAAAAAAAAAAGAAAAGAAGAAAAGGGAAAAATATCAAAGAAAAGGGAAATAAAAAGGAAAAACAATAAAGAGAAAAGAATTTTTTTTTTAAAAAGGAAGAAAAAGCATTGAGGCAGCATGGCTGCTGGCAGGCTGTGTGAAATCTCTGCTCCGAGCAGTGTCCTTCCCATCCCCATCCCTGATGAGCTGGCTCAGTTGTGCAGGGAGCTCCTAATTACCTCTCTCCTGGTTTCTCTCTCCCCCCGAGGCCGGCCTTTCCAAGAGCGAACTGCACACGCACACACCTGGCACTGTGAGATAGGGAGCCTCACCATGGATACCGGCCCCTCATTCCCAGTCCGACCAGCGCTCCTGGGATTCCAGCAGCTCTCTCCAGGATGCCGTGAACTCCAGACGCGCCTCACCTGGCGCCTGGAGACACGAGTGCCGCCGTTTGCCGCCGATATTCCACGCTCGCCCACGTGCCAGCACAGGTTCTGGCTGTGCATCTCGAGCTTTGAGAAAGGAAATAAAGCAAAATGGGAATCTTCATCTTCCCGTTAATATGGCACCCCACGCCAGATAAGAGCAGCTGTGCTCGCACGATGCGTCCAACTGGACATGATAAATAGCCTGGGAGAAAGGAAAAAAAATAAAATATATATATATATATATACACACACACACAGATAGATATATATATATGTGCTCTAAGGAATTTAAAACATGTTTGTTTTCAGAAGCAGAGGCCTCCAGCTCACAACGGTGTTAATTAAGAAAAAGGTTGATTAGAAATTAAATATGTCCTGCCAGGATGTGATGGCACACAGAATCCTCGAGTAAATATCTGCAAGGGTAGCCCGAAGGGTTAACCTTCCCCACGCACAAATACTGGCTCTCCTCCTGTTACAGTTTAAATGCTGATTGGAAGGAAGAGATCATTCTAGGTCAGTATGTCCTTTACGTTGTGAATAGCCTGACAGGGGCTAATAAACTCCCTTGCCCATGGCACCAATAATTTATTAGATATTCCTGGGCATCATACACAAGTTGTTTTTTTTTTTTATTTCTACACGGAGAGTTGGTTGCTGTGTTTTTAGAGAGGTGAAGCAGGGAGACCTGGGTCAAAAATACGCTTAAGCCCAACAATGCAAAGAGCTCCGCTTTCCTAGGCTTAGCTTATGATGGAGAATTAACAGCCCGGTTGTTGCTCCCGGGATTTTCCACGGCAACTGGGCATGGCACAGCCACCTTCTTGACACCCTCTCACGCCACGAAGCCGTCCCAGCCGATATTTGAATTGAAATAATTGCAAAAACTAACAGATTTCAAGTTTATTTCCTGAGCGGCCGGGTGGAGCCGCCGCCGCCACCGAGGGAGCCGTGCCCCCCGCCTGCCTTGCTCCCGCCTTGCCCTCGCTGCATTTCCCATCGATGAGGTAATCCGGCTGCGGATGAGGTAACTCTGCGCGTTGCCCACGAGCTGGAAGAGGTTACCAGATGATCGCTCCTGGAAACATGCAGCCCCGGTCCCCCCGGACGGCGGTCGACAGCTGCGCTCTGCCGACGCGCCGCGACGCCGGGGCTGGTGGGCGGCGGTGGTGATGGCCCCGGGGAGCTCCTGCGAGAGCCTACAGGGTCTTCAGGCTTCTCCAAAAGCTGCTGGGTACCTGTCACGGATGTGCCACCCACCACGGAGTGAGGGGACTGGGGGATGAGAAGCTGGAGCTGAGCTGGCCCCAGCCACTGACCCCTTGGGCTGCATCCCCAGCAGCGGGGCCAGGGCGGGGATCCTGCCCCTCTGCTCCCAGGGCTCTGGGGAGAGCCCACCTGCAGGGCTGGCTCCAGCTCGGGAGTCCTCATCCCGGGAGAGACAGGGAGCTGTTGGAGCAGGGCCAGAGGAGCCCCAGCAATGCTGGGAGGGCTGGAACCCTCTGCTGGGAGGCCAGGCTGGGAGAGTTGGGCTTGTGCAGCCAGGAGAAGAGAAGGCTCCGGGGAGACCTTCTTGGAGCCTTGGGGCGAGTACTTCAAGGGGCCTGTCAGAAACATGAGGACAGACTTTTTTAACAGAGCCTGCTGGAGACAGGACAAGAGGGGATGGTTTTAAACTGAAAGAGGAGAGATTCAGACTAGAAAAAAAAGGAAGAAATTTTTGATGCTGGTTAAACACTGGCCCAGGTTACCTAGAGAGGTGGTCGCTGCCCCATCCCTGGCATCATTCCAGAGGAGGTTGGATGGGGCTCTGAGCAACCTGCTCTAGTTGCAGATGTCCCTGCTCCCTGCAGGGGGGTTGCACCAGATGAGCTTTGAAGGTGTCTTCCCACCCAAACCAGTCTACGATTCGATGCACAAATGTGCCGGGCAATGCTCAGCTTTCAAGCTGCCTGACGGGAGACGTTGCTTTTCCAGCACCCCTGCAGCCAGATTCACCATTCCGACAACGCACCGGATTTTCTAAACGCATGTACCTTCTCACACCCGGGCGAGGTGGTTCATCTCTTCCACCAGCACCAGGGAATTACTTCCTCCTGTGGCCCCAGGTGTTAGACCTGGGGGAAATCCCTCCTTCCCCTGCCCAGGGGGTTGCAGGGGAGAGGAGGGGCGCGGGGAGCTGCCGGGGCAATCCCCACCGCTTGGGTTTGCGAGGCCTTACGTTTCGGGTGTGCGCGCTTTGCACAGGTGCCGTTCCTAGAAAGTCCCCTAATTTGCAAGCAGTGAGACGAGCAACTTCTGTGGTTAGGTAGCACTTGGTGACTGTGCCCCTCTGCTGTCCATAAGCAAATGAGTCAGAGGATCTGCAGGCCTGTGGTGTCCCAGCAGGCAAAAAGCTTAAGCCAAAGCCTCAAAACCCAAACACCTTATCTTCAGGGTCTCATATCACTGCCATTTACAGCACAGCAGAGTCCAGGAGCCCTGCGAGTTCTGCTGCGCTGAGTAATCCCAGTGCTGATCCCTACCTGAATGTACGAGAAGGAGGAGGAATTCACAGCAAAAAGCAGGACCCAGGGTTGTCAACTCTCCAAGCCCAAGGCTCCTCTGCAGCCTGCTCAGGGCCAGGATTTCTCAAAACCTCCTCGTGACTAACAAAGTTGGCCAGGATCAAACCAGACCACAGCTCCCAGTAACTACCTTTGCCTCCACGGACCTTACTTAGCCTCACAAAACGTGTCTGAGAAGTTTGTTTTTACAAACTTCATCTCAGCAGCAGCTGCTGCAGATCTGGAAATCTCTTTCTGGGCAGACCTCTACCTGAACTGTATGTGAGAAGTGACCCAGAAGAACCCCGAGGATCCTTAGATGTCCTAAGGTGTCATCAGAAAGCAGCCAGGCTGAACTTTTGCTCCATTCCTGACTTAACAAAGCTCAGCTCCTCTGGTCTGGCCAGTCTGGAGGAGGTCTAAGCAAGCACTGGTGGTCAGTAGGGCACTCTTGTGCCAAGGACCCAAAAGAAGCCATTCCCCTCAGCCCTGGGGTTACCAGGATCAAAGAGCTTCCAGGAAGGCTTTCCATCACACTCTAGTGAGTTCATTTGCCCGAAAAGAGGAACTACTACGAGCAAGCCCTGGAGGAAGTTATGTCTCTCCTCCTGCCTCCCAGAGCAGCTGCTTGTACAAGGAACAGGTCAAAAAGAATAACTGTCTCCAGAGAAGACTCCACAACCTCTCTGGGCAGCCTGGGCCAGGATCTGACACCCTTAAAGGAAAGAATTTTTTCTTCTTGTTCAGATGCAACCTCTTGGGTTCCAGTTTGTTGCCCCTTGCCCTTTTTCTGGGCATCTCTGAAAAGAGTCTGGCCCTGTGCTCTTGCTCCCTGCCCTTTAGATATTGATCCTTAAGGCATTTACTTACATTTATAAGACTTCCAGAAGGACAGACATCTCCTAAAATCTACCCAGAGGAGATTCAAAGAAGCAAAGGGAGAAGTAGGGCCACAACACATTCCCCTCCCTCCCTACAAGCTTGGAGAGCCACCAGAAACCCCATGGCAAGGCCCCAGGGAACCATGCAGCGGGACATCTGCTGGACTCCAGACATCGCAGCTAGATTTTTAAAAGATGTGGCTAATTTTATAAGCTCTAGTGGTTGCTGTCATGCGTAACGAGCTACAGTTAATCATATCCCTGCCTCATGTTGTAGCTGGATCATCTGTGCAGCCTCTTTCACAGGGAACAGCAAGGTGTGGTGGCTTTTACACTTCCCCCTCTTGGGGAATGGTGCCGGTCATCATTTGGTCGGACACCAAACCTGGCAGAGCAATGACCTCCCTCCACCTCAAAGGCGTCTGTAAACAGCAGCTGGCAGAGGCCTGGGCCATAACAAACCCCTACATTATTAGAAATAATGTGGCCAGAAGGAATAGGAAAGTGACCATCCTCCTGTACTTGACACTGGTGAGGCCATGCCTCAAATACTGGGTTTGGTTTTGGGTCTCTCGTTCCAAGAAGGACATTGAAGGCTGGAGCATGTCCAGAGAAGGGCAATGGAGCTGGGGACGGGTCTAGAGCAGGAGTCTGGTGAGAGGGAGCTGAGGGAACTGGGCTTGTTCAGCCTGGGGAAAAAGGAGGCTGAGGGGAGGCCTTCTGGCTCTCCACAACTCCCTGACAGGAGGCTGGAGCCAGGGTGGGGTCAGTCTGTTCTCCCAAAGAACAAGCAACAGGACAAGAGGAAACGGCCTCAAGTTCCACCAGGGGTAGTTTAGGTTTGGTATTATAAAAATTTCTTTCCTGAAGGGATTCACAGGCAGGGGCAGGGGAACACAAGCAGGCCTCCTGAGGGCACAGCTGCCTGTTTCAGACAGTCACGGCCCAAGACAAATGGCCTTCAAAGGGTGCCATTTCCTCTCTGATGGCCATAAAAGCCCTCTAAGGCCATCAGCTTGGACCGGTCCCTTCAAGAAGCCTGTGTTTGGTCAGCCCAGTCCCACCTCTAGAACCCTGGGTGATGTGGGTTCTCAGCCCTGGGAGACAGTCCCCAAAACTCTACTGCCCTGCTTTGGGGCGCAGCTTCCCCTCCGACGGCTGGAATCCAGGCACCGTACAGCGAGCCGGGCATTAATTACGGCAGGAGGTGATGGCTGGAGAGCCAGCAGGAAAAGAGTTAAGAGAGCCAGGGCTTGTTGCTCTCCAGGAACCCAGGCTACCTCACCTCCCAGGATAACCATCAGGCAGCCCTTTCTCAAGCGCTTTTTTTTGGCAGGCGGTGTTGTCAGAAAACCACCTGTTACTTGGGAGAGATTCAAACGCATAATGAATTAAAAAAGCATATTGTGTGTTACTATCTATCCCCCAGACAGATGTGTTATTTAAGTGTGGTTATGATCTGTGCTGTTAATTTTAAACAACATACGATCAAAGATCACGTCTGGCTTTGTGTTTTGCTTCCTTTCAGGTTCTGGCTCGTGTGTCCAACCAGCCAGCCAGTTGTGGTTTCTGTCATATGGCACGAAAAAAAAAAAAAAAAGCAGCTTATTTTACGTGCTGCCTAAATTTATATTTTATAGCACACATTAAAGCAGCCCGTCGGAATTAAGTTATCGCCTTGTTTATAAGAAGGGAATCGCAGCTGGGGGAAAGAGGGCACCACACAAAGCGATTTTTTTTTAGGCACATCTACTCCCTCCGCTGAAGGACTTTCAGCCATTTTAAAGACAGCAGCAGGCTGAGATATATAAACCACATCACCGCTCCTGGGGGAAGGCTGGAAAACTGTTGGAAATGGCAGTCCTGCCAACCAATCCGTCCAAAAGCACCAGCCGGGTCTTCGGCAGACAGGGAGACACGCTTAACAGATCAGGAGATTTCTTTTTAAAAATAAATAAATAAAAATAATACAGTTGGGGTTCTTTTTATTTGCTTCCTGGCCTGAGCCTTCAAGCTTTGCTGCTCAGCCAGACCAGCGAGACATCTGCCCTGGCTTGAATAGGTAAGTAAATAAACAGACCAAAAAAATAAAAGGAAGAGCAGCCCCTTATGATTGCTCAGCTCTAGGAGATGAGGCTTTAACTCAGAGGCAACACAAGTTTCCTTCTTTGAAGAGATTCCAAACTCACCTGGATGCAATCCTGGGCACCCTGCTCTGGGTGACCTGGCTGGAGCAGGGGGGTTGGATGAGATGATCTCCAGAGGTCGCTTCCAATCCCTATCACGCTGGGATTCGGTGATTGGAAGACGCTGGGTAAAGTTGCAGGAGAACACTCAGAATGATAGAGCCAAAGATGTCCCTATTCATTGCAGGGGGGTTGGACTAGGTGACCTTTCAAGGTCCCTTCCAACCCAAACCATTCCATGGTTCTATGATTCTGCTCAGCCCAGTGATCTTGACCCAATTCTCCTTCCCAGCTTTTTTAGCCCTTGAGAAACCATTTTCTGCTTGTTTCAAGGTTTCATCTCTGCCTGCTCCAGGCTTGGAGGAGGTTTCCTGCTCCCTCAACACCGAGCAAATCGATGAGTTGGGGTGGCTGCTGGCTGTCGCCACGACAGGCAGATCAGCCTCGGATCGCAGACATCACAGGGATAAAGAAATGGAAAGGAAGATTTTTCCCACCTCTGGGAGCCAGGCCGATATGCCGTGCGGAGGCTCAGCGGTGACGCAGGGATCGTGCTCTGCTGCTTTACCATAAAATACATCTGCTGCTCTCGGAAGACCTGAAAACACCCTTGCCCACACAGGCAGCACTGAACAGGAGAGCACAGGGGGCAAGAGGGGATTGTCTGAGGGAAGAGACTGGAGCTGAGGAGAGGATTTTAAAGAGCATAAACTCATTTCATACGGCTGAGTGCCGGCAACACTGGGAGAAATTCAATGGATTATGTTGCACCAGAGGTCAGAATATAATTGTCCCTTCATGGCCCTTAAAACCTCCGAGTGTAGAGAGGAACCTTGAAATGACCAGATTCCTCAGGAATTTGATTCCTGGGGTTTATTTATTTATTTTCTTACCAGCTGCCAGACACAGCGTGCTCCTAGACAAATAAGGAGGTGGTAGCTCTGGTGGTGAGCATATCAGCGGTGCTAATCTGTTGCAGGGCTTCCCGGTAGAATTTCTCTCTCCCTCAGAGGAGACAAGGTTAAGGGATAGAAGACGGTTTCATCTTAAAAAAAAAAAAAAAAGAAACACAGGGTTATTTTAGAAGTGAATAAATGCTGTGGAGAACAAGAGAGAACTAAGTGACTTAGTGCATGTGCCTTCTCCAAGTAGATTTATTTTTTTTTGTTGTTTTTTGAAGCAGCGCTTTCCCAACCCCCATATTAAATAGCTCTGTTGTCCTTGCAAAGGGCCAAAGATCTAAAGATAGCTCCACTAATTGCTGCTTCCCTTTGTCCCTCAGTGCTAGAGATTTCCACCTTCTACATTATTACTTCACCACTTTAATTGCGCAAGAAGCTTTTGTGCATCGCAGTATTAATTAGAATAAAATAAAAGTGATGCCAAACATCAAAAGAAACTGTTGCCAGAACCGAGGTAGGATCACCTTTAGAGCAGGTACTTGGCAAAGGAGTTTTAGCCAACGTGCTCACGAGGGGCGGCCTCATTCTGCAAACCGAGGACCGTCCTGTGACCGGCGCTCACACCAAGGGGCCGTACCCAATAAGTACATTGCTCTCTCCTGAGACCCACCCTGAAGAAATCAGACAAAAACAAGGAATAAGACGCTGTTCCAGCCCTGAAATAACTTAAAAAGAGAAAGATTAGGAAGGTAAAATCGACATCTGGCCACTGTTGCCTTCTCCATACCCTTGG
Source organism: Baryphthengus martii (assembly GCA_013396935.1). Lineage (NCBI taxonomy): Eukaryota > Metazoa > Chordata > Aves > Coraciiformes > Momotidae > Baryphthengus > Baryphthengus martii. The sequence continues at coordinate 85,410 of VWZK01009232.1, forward strand.
AGGTCCAGGATACAATCTTCTCTATGACTGATATGCACGTGGGGAAAGAACTTGGAAACATCTGACCCTCTGATCCCAGGCACAGCTATTCAAGCAGACCAAATTACCAGCGTCATTCATTTGCACCTTTCAACTTAATGATACCTTACAGGGAAGGAAAATTCAAATTAAAAATTGAAGGTATTAATATATCTTTGGAAATGGTAAAGGGAACGAGATTAAGACCAATAGGAGGCCACTAATCTTGGCGTGCTTCTGACTTGTACCCTTTAAATCATTGTAATACCTTGTTCAAATTCAAATATAAATAGGATTTTTTTTTTTTTTATGAGGTCGTCAGTGCTTCTGCTGCATCAAAAACCAGATTACATCTTACGATTCCTAGAGCTGAGAATACTCATTCCCAAAAGAGGTGGCCTCCTCACCAGGTGACCCTAACACAGATGACAAAATAACGTTGAAAAACACATCTGTAGAAAGCGAAATACAAAGGCAGAAGAAGAACTCTTCTCCTACACCTTTCAGGAGGGTTCAAGGGGCTCACAAGGTATTTTGCAGCTTTCTGATGGAGATATAGAGCACACTGCAGAGGAACCACATCCCCCCGCTTCAGCTGCTTCTCCCTTCCTGGAGACTCGTTGCAACTCAGAGAAGTGACAAGTGATAGCCACGGACAGGCAGCGGGGAGGGAACTGTTCCCAACCAACTCACAGCATCTTTACATTTCTTTTTCCCCTCCTCCATTCTGCCAGCCTCTGCAAACGCCTGTTTCCCTGGAAGGGCGCAGGGGACCCAAACAAACCCTGAAGCAATCCCAAATTTCCTTGGTAGGGTTAAAAAACAAGCAAACCACCAACTATTTTCCAGAGCTCCAACCTTCGGTGAATCATTTTCCACCGCTCTGACATGTCAAATACTCCAGTGATTCACCAGTCATGGAGCTGTGATTCACCTGCAGTAAACAGGGCTGATTGCTTCCCAGAAGCACCGGGCTTTGCATCGCTTTTTCAAGGCTCCACTTCCTCCACGCAACCCTGAGCTCCTCACCTCCTCACCACACACCACCAACCACCGCTCCCCCGCCACAGCAAAAATAAAGCATAAAAAAAAGCAAAAAACCCCACCCCAGGCTATCGGTTTTAGTCTGAGGATCTGAGGGGTGAACGAACAGCAAGAGAAGTTGGGAGGGCTTGCGAATCTTCCCTCATTCCTGCTTCAGCCTGAAAAAGGGAAGGACAGAAGAGAAGGGACGAGAGGGGTTTAGTATTTATTTGTGGCTCCCATTGGGTTCATCTCTCTCTCCAAGAGGGAGCACCAAAAATAGAACTGACATTACACGTAATGAGCTTTTTGGTGGCATATTCATTAAGCTGGTAGACGGGGTAAAGAAACTTGGGAAGCGCAGGCTTGGAAAGCCTCCAACTGGACCCCTTTGACTCATTAAAGGAGGGAGTTAAAATGAACCATGCCCCAGGGCAATCGTAAAAGGATAAGCAGGAAAGCAGGAAAGGGTCAATTCATTAAGGACTGGGGGACCCCTGGTCCCGACAGGGCAGTACTGTGGGGATGGGGCCATGGGATGGTCAGGACCTGCTGGAGCCCAGCAGGCTGGGATGTCCGCTTGCCCTTGGCATGCTGGTGGAGCCACTGGTGCTTTGTTCCGAGTGAGCAGTGAGAGGACGTCAGATACCCCTCATTTTATCCCAGGAGGTGCTGCCTGCCCCCCCCCAAATTGCCATCAGCTCCCCATCCACCGCCACTCACATTCTGGTCTCCATCTCCAGTTCAAACTGGTCTTCCTCCCCGCCAAAGGGAGGGGGAAAGCAGGGGGAAAAGTCACAGGGACCCTCCTGAGCTTTGCAAGGGCAGGGGGAGGGGAAGGGGAGGCAAACTCAATTGAGCAGCTTTGCGGGGGGCCCCAGATTTGCTCAAACCAGTCACGCCAGCTGCAGCCCAGCCATGATGAGAAAGGAGGGGAGACAGTGCGGCAACAGCTTCCCCGACCCCAAGGGAGGAGGAGGAGGAGGTGGTGGAGGCCCAGGCTGCTAAACTGACACCAGGCAAAAGTTGGCCACGTTTTCCCCCGGCCACAGAGGAATAGCACGGGCAAGTCAGATGTGACCGTGCGACGGGAGCCGGGAGAAAATAAAAACAAGTGACAGCTGACTCTTGAGGACTTTTGCAGGGGGTGAGGGGGGGCTGGAAGGGAGCGGGGAGAGAGAGGGCGAGGAGGGAGGAGAGAGACCTACAAATACTGGGGGAAGGGCAGAGCGCAGCCCCGGAGCCTTCTGCAGCGGCAGATGGAGAGGGAAGCTACCGCTGATTCCTGCAGAGTCAGGGAAGGAGAGAGACAGCATCGCACCGAGGTGATCCCATGAATAGGGAATGAAGGCGGAGAACAAAGAAGGGGTTTTGGGGAGAGGGAGCGGGAGCCCCTGTGCAGGACCCCCAAAAAAACCCGGGGTGTCCCGGCACGGTGTCCCCAGGGTGCTGCGGCGGTGGGACGCGGTCGCATCGGCTCTCGGGCACAGCCGGCCGAGGATGCTGGAGGACAAGGTCAGCACGAGCAGCCGAGGGACGAAGGAGACATTTGTACAGTTCCTAAGGGGTGAAGCTCAGCAAGATCTCCATGGAAAACATAATTCCTCAAACCCCAGCACGTGGTGGGAAGGAAAAGCTGAATTCCCTTGCTCTGGGGCTTGCTCTAACCTGCTGCGGGATGAAGCTGCGGATGGTGCTGCCGGTCTTTGCGCTGCTCCCGAGGTCCGCGATGCACCGGGGATGATTGTTATGACAGTCGTTCTGGCGGTGATTGGCATCTCCCGGTTAGCTCAAGGTCACCGTTAGAACACAGCCTTTCATTAAAATGGCCGAGAGCCTGTCCATGACCACAGGCCACAGCTAATTAAGGGAGGACCCAAAGCCCCCGCGCGGGTGGGTAACGGGGGCTGATGCCGAGCCCCCCACCCCACGGGGAGCTGGTGGAGCAACCCTGACCCCAGCACCCTCGCGTGCCGGGAGGACAGACCCGCTCCTGGCATGCCAGGCCACCCACCGGCCTCGCTGCTGTCACACCAGAGCAACAGCATCACCTCCTCTCACACAGCTCATAAAATCATAGAACCGTTTTTTCTTGGAAGAGACCTTCAAGAGATCATCAAGTCCATCTGTTAACCCATCCCTGCCAGGGCACCACTAACCCCTGTCCCTCAGCACCACATCTCCATGACTTGGAAACCCCTCCAGGAATCATGGGGACTCCACCTGGGCAGCCTGGGCCAGGCCTCGACAGCCCTGCAGGGGAAGGAATTTTTCCTAATATTCGACCTGAACCTCATGAGAGGCACAATAGCATTCCTGGCACCTGAGGACGGCTCTTGTGTCATCAGCCCTCAAAAGTGGATGTGCAGATGACAGCAGGCTCCTTACAATAAAATCAGGAGCACATTTGAGGGACAATGACCCGTAAGCGGGCTTTAGATTTGAAGAAAACCTTCTTACAAAAAATGTCTAAGACCAGAAGATTATAACTACTCATTTCTGGGAAAGTATGAGGTTGGTGCTGTGCAGGCCTTAGCAAACACGCCGAGGTCTTCACATGAGAGGACACCATGGGAATGGGTCTATGCTACTTGCAGACATTAGCAGCTCAAACCCCAACACAAGTGAGATGCAACTGCACCGACCACTGAATTTTTTTGTTGCCAAACACTGAGGTGAAGCCACACACTGCCAGAGATCCCTTATAAATATTTGTGTCTCCTATTCCACACACGTTTTGGAGAGCACCGGCCTGTGCTCTTAGGTTGGCTAACCCACCTATCAGTAACAGTCAGTTTCTTCCACAAATAAACACAGAAATAAACCTTCCTTGACAAGTAAGGGAAACGGGGTTATTCCAAAGGCTACCTACCGGTGTCTTTCAGTCCTGTCTTCCAGCACTTTTGTCTAGATCCTTTCCTAGGGCTCTCTGATTTCATTTCCCACCACCAACTAGCTAGAGCTGAAGTTCCTCCTCAGGGAAAACAGGCCTCTGAGCTGCCTCCAGACTCCCACAAACCTCATCCATGTAGCCATCCAGCTCCTACCTCCCACCCACCCCACCTTGCGTTCTCACGCCGCCAAACCCTTCCCGGTTCAACACCATTTGCACCTTAGCGGAGCGGTCGTGGGTCTCTCGAGCGCTACGCGAGCCTCCCGTGACGTCGTTGGACGCCGACGAGCTCTCTTGTGTTTCGGTCAAACCTTGACGCTTTGATCCAGCTCAGAACGGAAAAGAAATCTTGACTTCTTGTGCAGCGTCCCGGTGTGCCTCCAACGCTTCGTGTCCCTGTAGGCCCCGCCTCGCTTTCCATCTAGAGATAAGAGAGAACCAGTGATGGACGTCTGGGAACACGAAGGCGTGGAGACATCGCATGTTTCTGGCCCAGGGAATGGAGGAAAGAAGTTTCACTCCCCGAACATCTTCTGATGTACCAGATAGATGCCTTCCAGAGGAGGAGAAGGAATATCAATCCCCCCACTCAATTTGTTCTCAGGCTAAACCTCTGCCTTTCCATCAGTTTCTCCCAGTTACCGTGGTTTAGAACTTACACATTAGGCTCTACAGCTGAAAATAGTTTTATAAAATATCCAGTACAACTGGAGCCTGGCCTAAGCAGATGTTCTTTGGCACAACACAATGAAATAATTACAATAATGAAGTTTAATTTTGTCCGTGAATGCGGGCAAATAGCAAAAGACACATCAGGGCAGCGCTGCCTCGCACATGAGATGTATTTTTCACAGTAACTTTTTCAAAGTGTACTTTAAAGGATTATTTTCATAGAACCATAAAATTGTCAGGGTTGGAAGGGACCTTGAAGATCATCGAGTTCCAACACCCCTGCCATGGGCAGGGACACCTCCCACTAGAGCAGGTTGCCCAGAGCCCCATCCAATCTGGCCTTTAAAACTTCCAGGGCTGGGGCTTCCACCACCTCTCTGGGCAACCTGTGCCAGGGTCTCACCACCCTCATGGGGAAGAACTTCTTCCTAATATCCAGTCTAATTCTCCCCTCCTCTAGTCTGGATCCATTCTGTCTTGTCCTATGACTGCCTGACATCCTAAAAAGTCCCTCCCCAGCTTTCCTGTAGCCCCTTCAGATCCTGGAAGGCCACCAGAAGGTCTCCTTGGAGCCTTCTCTTCTCCAGACTGAACAACCCCAACTCTCTCAGCCTGTCTCCACAGGAAAGGTGCTCCAGCCCTCGGATCATCCTGGTGGCCCTTCTCTGGACACGTTCCAGCACGTCCAGATCTTTCTTGTCATAGGGGCTCCAGAACTGGAGGCAGCGATTTTGTTGAAAACTGCTGTGGAAAAAAAAAAAAAAAAGGAAACAAAAAGGATAAGCTATGTGTAACATAGTCAGCATTTCACTCTGATCTGTAACTGCCTAATCCAGGCCAGGACTTTGAGAAACCCATTACAGTGACACTGGGCACCCACTGTGAGAGTCAGTCTGGGAGCTAGACAGCTAGGAAAAACCACAGCTTTGGGCTGTGTCCAGCAGCCTAAATAAAAAGTTTCCTTTGCATGCTTTGCATCCATCCCCAAAGAGCGCTCGCTCGCTCTCTCTTTTCCACGCTAAATACGCAGCATCACAGAAACCTGCCCTGTGAAAGTCACCCTGGGTAAAAGCCCGAGCCCAAGATGGTAAAAATGAAGTATTGTAATTATGTTATCTCAGATGAATTCCCCCTTTTTGTGAGTCACGGTGTTCACGCAGCAACGTCAATCCCCAGCACACAAAGAGCGTGTGCTGCTTTTTCCCCGGCCCAGTAAAACATCATCCAGCTGGGTTGAAAAACAGTGAGTTCAGGAATATACATATATGTGCTTACCTATCTAGGTGTGCATACAGAACCGTGACTGCTTCTTTATTTTCCATTTGATGAGGCTCAACATAATTTTCACAAATGTAAGGGTGTTAAAACTGAGATTTTTTCTGTTAATCACAGGAGTCCAGAGGCTCAGGCTTAAGTAAAGTATCAAATTTTAGGAGTTCACGACGAACTGGAAGAACTGCCAATGCTATCAGCCTCCTAGAAGACAAATGATACGTATCAAGCTAGAAAAAATTGCAATTTGAAAACACAACCCACCTGAAATACCCATGTAAATAACGCTAGGAATTTAACAGGGCTTTTCTAAGGGCTTCCTATGAGCTCGGCCTTCGTGGTGGTGGTTAAAAAAAAAATAGAGAGAGAGAGGAAGGGAGAGACTTGAGCACTGAAGTTCAGCTCTCTCAGAGGGGAATAGGGTGGGGAGCAGAGAGTTTCTTCCGAGCAGGGCTAATTCCCATGCTGCTCGTTGGACAGGGGCCATTTTCTGCACGCTAAAGTCAACCAGGACAGGAGCATATGGGCTCCTCAGAGAGAGAGCTGGGCCTTTGCAGTGGGAAAGAAAACACTTTCTTTTTTTTTTTTTTAAAAAAAAAAAAGGCACCTGAGAGTTCCCGCAGAATATTGGTGATGGCAGAGAAATTACAGACAAATGACAAACTTAAAAGCTCTGCGCACAGATGCTGCTCCCACGGCTTCTGGGAGAACTGCACCTTTGAAATAGATGGGGCTTGTTCCTCGGGGATAGGCCACTTTCAACGCCCAAGAGTCTCCCTTGGCCTTGCTGTTAAAATGGGGTAGGATTTTATTTGTTGTCTTTATTAATTTTTAATTATTTGTCACTTTCTCATAGAGGTTTCAATGGGAAGGATGAGATTCTCCCTTGGCAAGATTTTGAGAGAGGAGCGTCTCAGGTGTAAAGGAGGGTTGCGTGCCCTGTAATGCCTCCGAGGGGACAGACAGAGCTGCCCTACGAGGCTGAAAGTCTCAGCAGACCACATCAACTAGCCATGGAGGCTTTTTTTTTTTCCACCTGCTTCACATTGAAGCAAGCAAAACATTTGTTGTCAGCAGGAATCGTAGCATGATGAGTTTCAAACATCACCTGCTCTACTTTAAACGTATGAAATTCAAGCACGGAAGACTCACACGCCTTGCAAAATGAGTTTGGGACAAGCATAGGGAGGCGATGCTTCAGGGGTGTAACAAAGCCGGGATCCTTGGGGGATGCTCTTGGAGCAGACATTGATTATCCCACTCCCCTGTATCTTCCTGTGAAGAACCCAGGGTGTGGGGCAGGGCCAAACCCCAACAGAGTATCGTTCTGATCCAGCGCGGCAAAGACGATGATGGTCCAAAAGAGTTGATTTTCATCTATTAGCTGCTAATCAAAGGTGTCTCTTTCCCTTTGCTTGCCAGTTTATTCTCCCTACGGCCACCTCTCCTGCCAACCCCCTGCCAAAAACAGGTACGTGGAAGGTGCTGCGTGAAAAATTTCCACGGCCAGAGTGGGTGGTTTATAAAGCCCAGAACCACATAGAGTCAGAGGGACACAGTGGCCGGCCACAATGGGTGGCACAAGCGGCATCCTCCTCTTTAGAGGAGCGGACCTGCTGCATCCAGCTGCCAACAGCTGCCTGGCCAGGGCTCCCTCGATGCCTGTCACACCTGCTCTGCTCATCCCACCCCTCGGAAAGCTGCCAGAGAGGAGAGCAGACAAAGGACGAGGAGCACTCGCCCGACACTCCTCTTCCCTAGGAAGCATCTTTCCTGAGTTTGGCTCTTCCAGCTCCCTTGTGTTTATCCCTTGCCATTCTTTTTAAGGCATTACTGCCGAATTCTTACGGGTTTTTAGCGTGATTATTGCTGCTTCTGGCTGGTTTAGCCACCGCAGACCGTGCGCCTTCATTGATGGCTGTACCCACCAAACGCAAACACTTGGCCTGCCCTTGGTGCCCCCACTTGTTTGGATGTCCCAGGGCAGAAGAGCCCTCCTGGAGCACAGGGACACCAGACCAGCAGAGAAAGGGTTAATGAAGGTTTTACTACCGCGAAGCCACATAGCAAAGCCCAAGTTAGGGCCAGCTTGCACCCCTCCCCCTGGCCTCCATCCTGCTGCAGGAGCCCTGGCAGGGCTGCATCACTCAAGAACTTCTTTCCCCACCGAGCTCCAGCCCCACTTGTGTGATGTAAAGCAATCCTTTTGTTGCCTCTTTAAGACAACAGCCTCAGGGGCCATTACCAGGAAAAAAGGTAGCTGGGGCTCTTTTATCTGAAGGAATCCATTAGGAAGGAGGGGGGTCCTTTCCTCCCTCCAGAGCCAGGGAGCAGCTCCCGTCTTTGCACTGCTGCAGGGCCACCTCCTCACTGCACCATGGCCACCTTCTTCCTCCCTGCTCCAGGGATATCATCTCCTCACTGCACCATGGCCACCTCCTTCCTCCTCGCTTCACGGACATCTCCTCCCTGCACCACGGCCACATCCTTGCAGCTCATAACCAGCTTCTGATCCCACTCCAAAGATGGGTCCAATGCAACCTCACCACACAGAAAGCACAGAGTCTGCCGTTCAGGGCCCTCCCCCATCAAGTGAAATGAAAAGGAGGATGTGGTTTCAAATGTCCCTCAGTGTAAGGCTGACTTTCTCTCGACTGACATTTGGGGTGACTGAAGGGATTTTAGCGCTCTGACAGTCTCTGTGGCTGTAGAAAGCCCAAACTTCTTCCTGCTTTGTTTATTCTTGCACTGGAAGCAGCAGTTCCTGCTCATTCTCAAGACTCCAGGACCTGCGGCTTTAAATAATAACCCCAGATATCAGAAGACCCTTAATAAATTTGAAACCGCTGAAATAATAATAAAGCAATGACAAAAGTACGACAGGGAAACTAATTGGTTAGCGGGGGGAGGAGCTCTTTTGGAGGACACCCTTTGCACTTCCCCAACTCATGAATCACAGAACAAACATTTGCCACCGAGCCCAACGAGGGCCTATCTTAGGCTAATATAAATTGCCCGAGTTCCAGGAAGACGTTCCCAGCAGATAGGAGCCTGCCCTGCTTATGTTGTTCCAACCTCACCGGAGACCAAGCAGCCGTGCTCAGCCTCGAGCCAAACCAAGCAAGCCAGCCCAGCTCAAGGGCAGGGTGTGTTTACCCAGGCTTGGTGTTAACTGCTGACACCGTTCTGTGGCTTCACCGCACGTAGGAGCTGGCACGAGGCCGATTCCAGACACGCAGGGTGAGGACACCAAAATCAGCCCAGCTCAGTACAGTGCTCGGCTCAAAAAGGTGCAGCTCGGGGTAGAAAAGGTGCCGGAGCCTCGCTCCTGTTGGAGCTGAGAGGGATGGGATGCTTTGGAAAGCCCTCTTCAAACCTGACTCCATCCACCTCTGAGAGCCTTCCCCACAGATTGGTGGTGGGCATCACTGAGTAGCTGAAAATAGACAGAATAAACGAGAGCAGCTGCCAGGGCCATGGTTGGAAGGGGAATGTGAGAGGAAATATGTAGAATCATAGAATCATTCTGGTTGGAACAGACCTTTAGGTTCATCGAGTCAACTGTTAACCCAGCGCTGCCAGGTGTTACTACTAAGCTGGTAGCAACGAATCTGGTGAGGAGCGGCTGAGGGAACGGGGCTCGTTCAGCCTGAAGAAAAGGAGGCTCAGGGGGGACCTCCACTCTCTCAAAAACTCCTTGACAGGAGGTTGGAGCCAGATGGGGTTGGGCTCTTCTCCCAAGGAACAAGTGATAGGACAAGATGAAATGGCTCCAAATTGCCCCAGGGGAGGTTTAGGTTGGATATTAGGACAAAATCTTTCCCCAGAAGGGTTGTCCAGGCCTGGCCCAGGCTGGCCGGGGCAGGGCTGGAGTCCCCATGTTCCCTGGAAGGGTTTCCAAGGCGTGGAGCTGTGGTGCTGAGGGACAGGGCTCAGTGGTGCCCTGGCAGGGATGGGGGAACATTGGACTCCATGATCTCAAAGGTCTCTTCCAGCCAAAACAATCCTATGATTCTCTGACTCATGGTGGCATTAAGTGGGTGCCTGCTGGCACGGCAGAGATGCACCAGGCAGCCCCTGGGGAGCTACATGGATGTAGCAGAGGCACCTGGCTCATCCCAGGCTGATGTTCCCAGCAAGGCTGGTGAGCACCCAGAGGTTTATTGCCTCCAGTCAGCGAGGACGCCTCCTCGGGCCTGCCCGGTGTAACTCTGCACAGCATTGTGCGCAGCCACGTAGGTATGTGCTCCTTGATCCGTGCAAGTCAGGCCGATAAAAGGCAGGGAGAACGGCAAGGGATTAGATTTTTGCATCCAGTTAATACAAACAAAGCAGGTCATCTTTAGATGTATCACAAACAAGGCTCATCTTTCTCTGCCTGCAGAGTCACTGCCAACAACAAGAAAGCGCCCTAACAAAGAGCTCCTATGAGAGGGTGGAGGGATGTGATGGAAATCCTGCCATTTGAGATGTGATTGACTGGACAAAACATTGAAAATATGACGGCTCCGAAGCTGCCAGAAAAATACATCAGAGCTGATCTCATCTATGACAAGTGTATTATGTACTTATGGATGGATCTACACAAAACCCCACATCTGACCCAGGGTCACAGGCCTAAAACAGTGGGAGTCACTGTAAACACACTTATAATTATTTGGGAATTCCTTCCCTCCCTTCCATTCATTAAAGAAAATCATTTTGTTTTCCTTCCCACTCCCTTTACTTATGAAGAACTTGAGCCATGGCCGACGGAGGTTTGCAGGATTTTGCCCATTTTGGATCAGAGTTTAAAATCGTAATCACTTACCGGCAGGAACCAGCTCTGCCAAGACGTGGAGAAAATTTAATCCTTATCCTTGGGAGTTGCTTCTGTATCTCATTGGTACGAAAACAATGAACACTACTGGTGATGTTTCTGACAGCCTGACGGGCAGTGCCTGGTACGTGTCGCCGTCCCACTCCTCTTCCTTCACGGGCAGTTAGACTCGGTCTTGGGAAGATGCATCCGGTGTTTTTGCCGAGCGCTGCTCTGTGCAGAGCTGGTACAGCTTGAAGAAGATGCTGTGTAAAGGGTCAGAGGGGTTTTGCAGCTGCTCCTTGTCCCAGTTACAAGCAGTTCCCAAGGCAGAGGCTGGGAAAAAAGGCTCACGCAGCCCGGCAGCCCTGCTGGTGGACTGGTTGGCAACTAGGAAAGAACTTTACACTCAGAATTTGTTTAACCCGGTGTGTTTTAACCCGCTTGGGTGTCAGTTCTGGGGTCTGGCCATGGATGCTCCCAACCCTCATGAGAACATCACTTTCTTTCTGCAGGAAAAGTGGTGCCCCGGGAGCAAGCGCCCCAGGCGGAGGGACCTGCAAGAGGCAAGGAGGGCTCCCCGCCAGCCCTCCCTTGGCCCCTTCACCCTTGTGCTCGCAGAGACAGGAAGGTTGTTGCTTAGCCCTGTCTCCAGGCACTGCAGTGGTTGGGGTTGGGCCACCTTGACCTAGCCTTTATGTCATTGATTTCTCCTCCACTGGGAAATGGCTCTCTGAGGCCTCTGACATCTGCTGCCGCAGACGTTGCCTGGGATGCTGGTATCGGAGCTGGCACCCGTTCAAGAAGGGACTACAATATTTTATTGTGCCAGTGCTGCTTTGCTGAACCCTGCACGAGAAGCCAGGAGGATGGGAAGAGAGGGAAGAGGTAGGTGGATCTGGTTCTCCACATCTCTGTGGCGCAGGGGGGGCTCCCAGCCCAGCGGGGGCTGCAGTTGAAGGACTGGTCTCCAACGAGAAGGGCAGGAACACATCACTATGGAAAGAGGAGAGAAGATTTTCCTCGGTTTGGCTGGGGAGGGCTTGAGGCAGAAGTGGGAAAAAAACCCTCTTAACCAGCAGGAAGGCAGAAGGTAGAAAAACCAGGAAAGTCCAAGCAGAAAGGCAACAGCAGCAGGCAAGGAATGTAACGGAGGTCATCTGTTGGAAGAGCTCCAGGGAAGTTCTCAGTACTTCAGGGAGTCAAGAATGTGTTGAGTCAAAGTGTATTAGGAAATCAATCTGGTGGGCAGAGAGGGAGATCCCCACATCTATCTTGCCCCTAGAAATACTTTGCATATTGTCTCACAGCGACCGCCCTGAAAGGCCAAGAAACTCAGGGCAGTGAGCTGTGTGATCCCCAGGGTAGCAGTGCCCTCAACCAGGAGTGATTTGTCAGCACTTGGACTGTGAATGGGCTTAACAGGAGTTCACACTCTCCCTTAATTCAAGAGGGGACATTTTCACCAGCAAGGTCTTGACAAGCCACCCCACAGCACCAGGTCAGTCTGTAGCCTCCATCCCCTCCCTCGCTCTCCTTCAGGACAGAGCCTTCGGCTTGTCTGGGTTTCTTCAGCCCTGACCAGATAAAACCCAAGGTGCACTTGAGAGTGAGTCACAAAACCCACCATTGCAAGCAAAGCACCATGACAAGGAGGAATGTTGGAGCTGTAAGAGCTCACCTCCATGAACACCACAGCAAACACCACGCCAAGGGATCAAGGTCACCTTTAGATAGTTTCCCATGAAACCGTGCGCTGGGGCGAAAGTCCTCAGCGTGGGAACAACGTTGTGGCATCACTATTCATCTGCAGATCTACTTTGGCCATTCTCAACCCTCAGAAGAAGAGCATTTGTGCTCTCAGCTGGGGTTGGAGCGCGACACGGCCAAAAAACTCACGGCTGCAAGGAGAGCCGGAGAAGGAAGCAGCACAGGAGCAGCGTTACTGAGCTTTCGTGCGCTCTGGGGATTTCTCCGCGCTGAAAGAAGACAATAAATAACCATGCTCGGGTGGTGGCAGTGGGATACCAGCAGGATCCGCAGGCTCCCGCAGACAAGCCGGTGCTTTGGGGTGCCCAGGTGGTGCCCAGCTCCACGCTCTGCGGGCAGCCGCTACCGCCCGCCACGGCGGAAAATTAATGCCTCCCCTTCTCCACCTTCCCCTGCTTCCCACCCGTCCCTCGCACCACCTCGGCGAGGGGGGCCTGGGGGTGCGCCCGGCGGCGAGGGGACGCAGGTGCCCGTCACCTGCTCCCAGTGCCAGCTGAGGGAGAGGAGGATGGGGGGCCAGCAGCCTCACTCCCCCCCCATCTCCTCTGCCTGCCTCTGGCAGCGCCTGCGCCCAGCAAAAGGGGAAATGTGCTTCTGAAAACCACAGCCAATTGCGAGGCGAGTCCTTGAAAGCGCTTGAAATCTCTATTTTAAAAAAAAAATAAAAGGGCTGAGCTGTGCCACGGTCCAGGTGGGAAGCAGCAGGAGAGAAGCCTCAGGGTCAGCGAACGGCGGCGGCAGGAGATGGAGCGACCTGCTGAGGCTGCGTGGTGGGCACCACGGCAGCAGTGCCGACCACCACACCCTCTGCCATCCCCCTTTGCAGCTGTGGGGCCCCCGCCTCCCCAAAAGCCGCCTCACTTCACCCCGTGCCCGGCTGAAGGCAGCAGTTGGGGGCAAGAAGGGCTCATCCCCCATCCCTCATCCTCATCCCTCCTTAGCCCTTATCATCCCTCACCCCCCTGCTCATCACTGCGAGCCACGCACGGCGGGTTCCCAACCCAAAACCTCGCCGGTGCCCCCCAGTTCTGCCCTTTCCAACTTCAAGCTCCTTTCTCTTTGGGCTACAAACCCTCGCTGAAATGGAGTTAAGGGCAGCCTGGGCTCTTCCTTTTCCCCAGCTGAAGTGAGGGGTGTTGCGGGGGAGGGGCTGCTCTAATTGGATCACTTACTGTGTGACTAATCACAGCCGCCCGTAACCACAGTGACTGGGGTTTTAACCTTACTTGGTCATTTGCAAACCGCCCGGATGACCCAGCCATCTGCAGCAGGGCGGGCGGGCGGCCGGGGGCACGCAGCCCTGCACCCCTCACCCGCCAGCCCACGGCTGGGGAGCTGCGAAACGGGTCCTTGGAGATGGTCCTTTGCCCACCTCTGTGCGTGTGGCCTCCCAAAGGGGTGCGAGTTGGTTTGGGAGCAGAGCGAGCAGGACCGGCGGCTCACAGTGGGAACACTTTGGCCAAAAAAAACCACTTCCAGGTCCAAATTTGGGGGCGGGGGTTCCTCAGCTGCACGGTTCAGGCTTGACTTACAGGATGAATCCACGGAGCTTTGCATCTCCTGTGTCCGGATGTGACCGATGGATCAGATGCCACCGGGGTTCGCTGCGGAGGTGGCATCTGACCACCCTCCTCTCGCCTTGGGGCATCTATTTCTGGCGAGGGAGCGACATCTAGATTACGGGTGATAGAGCGGATTAAGTTTTGATTCGGACTTATTTGAGGAAGAACAATCCTTAAAAGCCATTCTTAACCTCCTTACCTTTAAATCGGCCAATTGCTGGGAGTCCTGCTTTTACCGGGTGACCCAGTGAACCCGAACGTGGTTCAGGGCAGCAGCACGTGGGCTCCCGCCACCGCTCATCGGGCAGCTGAGACACGGGGTGGTGCGTGTCAAGGTGTCCTCCTTGCTCTGCGATCGATTCAAGGTGAGGTTGGGGAACCTCCACCTGCCCCCAGAGGGGCAAACCCAACCACCCAGGAGAGCCGGGCGGCCGCCGCCGCTCTCGCTGGTTTTGTTGAGGTTTAATTTCTCGAACGGAGGACGGAAGGAAGCAACAAATGGGAAGGAAACGGGTCTGTCTGTGAAATCCAAAACCGGATCGGTAAGGAAAACATCATCAATTATGGATCCCCTGGAGCCGCCGGCAGCCTGTCATTGTGCACGATCTGTCTCCATTGTACTTTTCTGTGGGGGAAACTGGTGTAAACTCGACACAGGGCGAGCGTTTTCTGCCGAGGATGGGCTGCCCGCCACTGGAAGGGCCCTCAGCCTCCCAGCACAAACAGCCCATTGCCAAACCGATGTGTCGTGTAACCGATCGCGGCCCCAGCGGACAGGCAAAAGCCCTTGAAGAGGCTGAAAGGGAAGGAGGGTTTCAGCTGATCCTGCTCGCTGGAGCTTAGCACCGGCGGACGCACCAGCTGCAAGGACGGGGACGGGCGGCCTGGGCCCAGCACAAGGCCGCCCATTGTTCCCCAGTCCGCTGCTGGAAAAGACAACCGGATTAGGGTTGTCGAGCGGCAGCGGGATACCCGCGCTGGGGAGCCAAAGGGGCCGCTCCCAGCCCTTCAGCCCCCAAATCCCGGGGGGTTGTGCTGGGGGCGGATGGGGAGCACCCACCGCTCGCCCCACCCAGAGCAGCAAGGGTTAAGGGGTACGGGGAATGGGAGATTTTCGGCCTCTCAGCCGCACCAGCCAGCCTGCCTCGGATGCCAGATGCAGGGGGAGGAGGGGAGCGGGAGCAGAGAACGAACTCAAGGTCAAACGGCGACGGGAGGGGGAGGAAGAGGAGGTGGCGGGGAAGGGAGGAAGGGTGTCCCCCCCACCTCCACCGCGGGCGGAGAATCGCTCTTTATCCACCCTCCTTCCCCCCTCCCCGCCCCCGCTTCCCACACGCCGACCGCAGAGGCAGTTTCGCGTCAGGATATTTATGAACACGCGGACAAACAGGAGGCAACAAAAAAAAACAACAACCCCAAACAACCACCGTCACCAACACGACAACCCGCCGCCAACCCTCCGACCCGATTTCGCTCGTTCTCTCTCTCCCAAGAGCAGATGTGCTGTGGCCTGCAAAGCGAGAAGGACACTCCCTTGCTGCTTAGCTCATTCGGGCTGACATGCTGGGATGGTTTTGTTGTTTTGGGGTTTTTTGCAGTTCGAAACGAGAAGTTTAGTCATCGGCCGCTAACACGAACCAACGCACCTCTAGCACAACCGCCCGCGCCGGGCTTGCCCGTCCTTCGATTTTACAGGCAGAAAAAAAGAAAAGAAAAAAAAAAAAAAAGCCTCAATGTTGTTTTTTCTTCTCTTGGGAAAAAAAAATAAAAAATAAATGGCAAAAGGCTCAGCAGCGCTTTCACTGGAGCCCAAAAAGTAAATGATCGGCGGCCGCAGCAGCGAGGAAAAAGCTGCCGCGTCGCCCTGGTGCTCGCCAAACGCACGGCAACCCCATGGGTTTGAGGAAATAAGTCTTCCTAGCAGGTTTCTATAATTTTAAGGGGTCTTATTTTTCTTTTTAAGCCACTTTCCTGCGTATTTTCTCTCTTTCTGGCCCTGGTTCAGCAGCTCGTCAGAAGGTGGGCTAGCCCCTCATTGCAGATTCAAAGGCGCCTCTGTGCCAAATTGACCTGCTGTTATCCCCCCTTTCAGCTACTGTAACCAACACGGTGCAAACAATGAATTATGAGATTAGAGTTACAGAAAAATGGCCTCATTCTGCAGATGTTGTGTCTGGAACCGGCTGCTGCGCGGCCTCATGGTTGTCATGTCATCTTCCTCGCTCCCCTCACCCAGTCGTCCTCCTCCTCCTCATGGCTCCATCTTCACTGGGTGGTGACGATGCGCCAAGGGTCTTGTTTTGCAAAGGGTTAATTAGCAGAACCCTGCAAAATAAAAATAGGAAAAACAGGGGGAATGAGTGAGAGAGAAAAACAGCATTGCTAAGAGAATAGCCATTGTATAGACAGAAAGATGTAGACGTGGTGCTGAGGGACAGGGGTTAGTGGTGCCCTGGCAGGGATGGGTTAAAGGTTGGACTCGATGAGCTGAAAGGTCTCTTCCAACCACAACAATTCTACTATGAAAAGAAAATAACTGACCTGGAATTATATGAAATAAAATTATTTTAAGCCCACACGTGACCTGTGGCAGCACCAGGATGCAGCACCACAGCCTCCAAAACACACGTGGAGCATCGGGGTGGTGTGTTGGTTTCATTTTTCCACAGTGGATCCAAATCCTCAGGTTAAAAAGTGGTGCTTGAAAGCAGATTTGGGGACAAGAAAACACCGTAAAACAAAACCACCCCCTGAAGCTCTCGATGCTGCTGAGAGGACTTCATCTGGGAAAGGAACTTGCTTGGGAAGCCGGTGACTGATGTGGATCGAGCCTGGTGGATACATCTCATCGCTCTTCTCTTCCCTGCCACGCACGGCTTACACAGCTCAATAATTATATCTTATGCACAATTTTTAATGTGCTTTAGGGAGTGATGAATGGAAATAAATGCTCTCTGCATGACGAAGGGTCAAGGTTGTGCTCGTGGCTAGTAGCGGGACAGGTTTTTTTTTTCCAAGGGGGTAACTGATCTGGATCAAAAAATGCAACTGTAGGTCAGTTGAAGCTATTTGCCAAGTTCATCATGGTTTTGGTGAACAGTTTTGACAATTAAAAAAAAAAGAAAGAAACCTCTTCATTTGGGGTTTTCAACTGGAAGTATCTACAACTATTCAAAATGAAAATACTCAATTCTGCATTTCGAAATCATGTTTCACTTTGGAAATTATTTATGTTTAAGGACCTTGAAAAGTAAACCAAAATGAAATGGTGAGGCACTGGAACAGGTTGCTCAGGGAAGTTGTGGATGTTCCATCCCTGGATGTGTTCAAGGCCAGGTCGGACGCGGCTCTGAGCAACCTGCTCTAGTGGGTGGTGTCCCTGCCCATGACACGGGGGTTGGAATGAGATGATCTTTAAGGTCCCTTCCAATCCAAACCATTCTGTGATTCTTTGGAGTGAAATTAATCTTCTATTAATTCCTGGGTTGCTGAGCATTCTTTTCCAGTTCACCGAAACATTTTTTTGTTGTCGTTATTGTTATTGAATTTACGGAAGAGGGAGAACCGAGTGTCCCCAGCCTGCCCAGCTTTCTCCCCTGGTGCAGAAAGAGGCGTAATTGCTGGGGAAAGTCATTGTCCACGTGGTGACAATAACTCTCTGCTCATCGGGAGGCAGCCAGGGATGCTGGGAAACCGCAGGTCGTGGTTTCCAGCGTGGAAGAGGGACGAAGACTGAAGGGTTTCTCTGAATTGCCTCGGGTTGCATCCATCCTCCCGCTGCCCCCCACGGAGCCCTCTCCGGCGCGCCGCGGTGCTGCCGCGTGCCTTTTTAGTAACTGGGACTGTCGTGACACTCCAGAGGACGAGACAGCACAAGGCAGGAACAGGAAGGCGGCAGCGAGAAGAAGCCCCATGGAGATGCTGCATCTGCTCCATCTCTTTCTTTCTCTCTTTTTCTTTTTTTTTTTTTTTGCTAGTATTTTAATCTCTCAGCTAAAACGAACAGCAAGATGCAGAAGTTGGCTTGATCTTTTGCGCTTTCTGCAAATTCTCAACCTACCGCCACGTCCTGTTGTGCTTCAGGCAACGCGTAGTCGTTCTGAGCTTCGCTCGACACCGCGGTGGCTGCTCAGGCAGGAGCCCTAGGTAGGCTCTAATCCAGTAAAAACACTTAGAGTGCCTGGAGGAGAAACACACTTTCCTGAGCCGCTCAGTCCTGTCAGGCAGCAGGTTCAAGCTCCTTTTTGTCCCCGTGTCTCTGCTCTCAACTTCTCACCAGCGTCGGTTCCCTTTCCACCTTGTGTTTTTTTCCCCATTGCTTTTATATTTCCCTTTTTTTAAGGCAGTTTCACTTGGGTGTTCTCATGCCAAACCCCACGCTGCTAAGGCAGGTTATAAACATTAGTCTCCCCGTCAGCAAATCCAACTAATAATACCACAAAACAGCATTTGAGAAACACCAATTATTAAGACCCAGCAGGACAGATAAGGACCTACAGCTCCAGCAGCCTGTGCTCCTTACCCTGTTTTGTTTCTTCAGCTGTATCCACAGCAAGTGTCTTCTACTCTGATATTAAGAGGTTTTGCATCCTCCATTCCACTTGCCCAGGATATTTCCGTGGGGTTTGCGCTGATGTATTTCCATCATGCTCAGAGACACTCCTGGATTAGAAGACAGGGAGAAAAATAGAATTAGGTAGGTCCTCAGGAGCTGAAGATGAGCGTAGCTGTCTGCTAGCTACAACCCAGCCTATTAATCCACTTTTACGTGGTCTACATAGAAAGAATTCTTTCAGTTTCCTTAGAATTCGGATTGCTCCGCGGAGATCTCTGAGTTCGCGCTCCGGCTGAAGAAAGTCTGTTTAATTTTGTTTGGAATAGTCAGGTCAAACGGTTTGGTTAAGCCCTTCCATAAGAATCAGAAAGGAGACTGGAGTTCTGGCTGCATTTCTGCCTTTTTCCCTCCCCAGTCCCCTTTAGACAACAACGAGAAGTCGCTCCCAAGGAAAGCTTGAGCAAGGAAGCCCAGAATTCATGTGAGAAAGTTATGGCCAATGAGAAAAAGCTCTAGTAGTGGAAACTGCATTAACTTGAGCCCTCAAATCCACTATCATCCAATCCCAGTGTTAAGAAGTCACCGTTCGGTACTACAGGGCTCCCAGCCATCGCCTCAGCCCCATCAGCTTTGCTCTGTAGCCATCTCAGGAGGGTTTTCCTTTATGTTGGTGATACACGAGCATTTAAAGTAGCTGACAGCACCCAGCACTTGATTTAAAACTCTTT
>VWZK01009239.1:0-19842 GCA_013396935.1 Baryphthengus martii
ACTCCAGCTCACCCAAACCCAATACATAAACAAATGCAACTACCAATACTACCCTGTACATTATGGATATAAAATAATCATATTGCTTTCCTATGCATCTCTTGAAAATCAAAAGTAGAAAACAAGTGCTATTAAAAATTCTGTCCCATAACTAATAGACTACATGGTCTTAAGAACATCCCAGTAAAGACTATGGGGATTTGCCTACACATAGATTATTGCAGCCTTGGGGATTAAATGCATATACCTGTTGAATATTTAGAAATGTCATTCAATTACCAGTTGGCAAAACACTTCTGATGCTGAAATGAACCAATAGCAATATTTTTATCTAAGTTTAGGATTTTCCTTTCTGTCTGTAATTTGGGAATGCTAAGGATACTATATGGAACTTTAAAGATTAAAATATGTAACATTTTCAGTGATAAAATCTGGACAGAGCTTTTTAACTTTTTCCTCATAAATCAAAACTCAGACAAACAAGGTTTCTTATTAAATGTATTATGAACAATCAGTATTGAAAAGTTCTGAAAGGAGCTATCTGTATAGGATCAAACTAAAATTTCATAATGTCACTGAATTGCAATTGGAAGTAAAATATTTTCCTGTTTTGTAAAAGGAACACTCCTAAGACATAAAGTGATATTTTAATATGTCATCATTTTTAATAGTATAATTTGGCATTTCATACATATTATATCTCATTTTTTTATAATGGTAAAATTGTTTTGTACTGTTTATTTTACTATTACCAGTGAAGAAAAACTAGAAATAATCTTACGACATTTACTATATTTAAAAACTATTTTAAAAATATGTGTCTGGATGAACTAGAAATGATCACATTTTCTTGTTGTTCTTTATATTAGCACTTATAGCAATATGGATTACAAAGAAGCTGACATTCAAACGAAACATACTATCCTCAAAACTCATATGGAAGAGATTTTTATTTTATAAGATGTTGATAATATATAATGGCATTGGAGATAACATACTGTTGATTAATATTTGTTTTCTAAGAGCTTTGAAGACAGTAGTAGTGAATGTTGTCTGGTATTGCTAAAATCTAGACTAGACAACATCTAATAGGATATCTTGAATCATTTGTATGTACTCTGAGGACTAATTTAGTCTTAACACTACTTTGTTCACAAACTATCATACTGACATTGACACAGTTTGAAATTCTATTACTACTCAGAACACTTTTAGTCAAATATGACTTGTTTTTTAAATAATTGCCAAGGTAAATTATGTATTTATTTTTTTCTGATGATACAGTAATTTATCTATTGTATTTTGTAGAGAAAAGAAATGTTAGCAGGAATCCTCTTGAAGCAGTGGGAAGGACCATGCCTGTGTGTATGAAGAATTGAAGGCGAGAGACACTAAAATCTGGCATTGTAATTTATGGGAAAACCGAAATAGCTCAGCTCAGGGACTCAGATTCTAGGATTTGGAAAAATACTTAAAATTAATCTGCATTTGCCATAAAAATTTGCAAGTATATGTCCAAAAAAAGAAATTATGTATAAACAACAGAACAACAAGCTTTGATATCAGTGATTAGTCATGACTCACAAGATCCTTAGGCACTGGAAAACAGTTAGAAAGACATGTTATGAATATGTCCTTAGGCATTGTCTCATGCAGCTTGAGAATAATAGCTATTGCTAGGGGAAGGCACCATTTCATCAAGCACATTTTTGTTCTAGAAATATAATTAGAATTTCCTACCTACTGTAAATCTGTATTTTCACCCAAGAATTTGATTTATAACTGGTACTCCTTGAGAGGAGACAGCCTCTGTGATGCACCTAATTGTACATCTCCTAAACCACTGTTTTTCAGCTTCCAATGTGTTGGATTTGTTTATTTGTTTCTGTCACACCTTAGACATTAAATGGGACTGAAAGATTTTTATTTAGGCAGATTCTCCAATCTGTTCTTACTTTCCTCCTTAAGTGGCATTCCAGAGACAGATTTTTCCATTCTCACAGAATATTCCTTTACCTACTGTCAATTTTTCCTTTCACATGGGCATAACAATAAACCAAACCAAAACAAACACCTCATAGAATTTCTCCAGTTATGGTAATATGTAACTCAAATGTTTCCACAACATCCTTTCACGTCCTCTCACTAATTCCTGTTTTCCTAACAACTTCCTTTTTTTCTAAATGATGTACAGGAAATAAAATCAAATTTAAACTGAGAGTAATAAATCTTATCAAACTTTGAAAATTGTAAGAAGTTAATTAAAAAAAATAAAAAAAAATAAAATCTGGTATATATTTCAAAAAAGAAGAGAATGTTAGAAAACTGTTCTTACTGTATCCATATTCTTCATCCATGTATTCTTGGAGTTAATATACAAAGGACAAACTACATCAAGTCACTATAAATTGTTATCTTTACCAATAACCCTCAGAAGTCCATTGCAATTTATGTCGAGAGAAATATGTTCAGCCACGAATCAAAGCCATAATACTCCTTTAGTCTTCCAACTATGGAAGGAACATCTAATTCTGTAATATTATAAGACATTTGGGTCTAGAAGCATCAGCTGTAGTTCACTTACATTATACTTTCAAACAGAGAACTTTGATCATGTCTTAGTGCAAAGCTGTCATCACAATATCTGCAAGAAACATAAATGTTTTTTTATTACTAACTCAGAAAAAATGGTTAGGTTGGTTATTGTTTTAAAAGTCCAGTTTATTGATAATACACCACAGATAACTTGATAGGTTTGCACAGAAACTTTTGAGCAGTTTAATACTATTTTTATAAGTTGGAGTTTTCATCCTAACTAATTAATTTTGGCTGCATCTCAGCTTGAATTGCAAAAATATTAAAAAATAATTTTAAATGTTTTTGTAAAATAAAACAGAGCTAAGAATAACACTAGTTTCTTTTAATTCACTGATGCAAAGGAGAGAAGGTTCAAATAGAAGTTCTTCAAAACTCAGTTTCCTCATTTCATTCTTAAATTTATATTTTTACGGAGGCCTTACTGAATAATTATCTGTTTTGTTTCTGGCAAAAGTCATGATGCTCTTCTGTTGCCAGAAGCTGATTTAGGACTGACCCAAGGGAAAGAAAAAAATTACCCATTTTGCTTGCAAAATACCTCAACTTTTTAGTATGGGTTTTGCACTGAACCATAGGAAAATTTTGTACTTCTGTGAAAAAGTCGGAATGCGGTAGTCATTAAAACAATGAGCTAAAGAGAACCAGGACTTGTTATTAGTAATAATCTAATGTTATCTGAATTGTTTTAGTCTCACTCTGAGTGTGAGTAGGCCCCTCTGAGAACAGCATAAAAACGTACCAAAGTATCTCTTGCAGTTTAGGAGGGACATGCATGTTACCATTTTCCCTCCGTTCTCCCAATCTATATGCTTCCGAACATGAGAAGAAGCTTAGCATTAAATGTTTAAAGAACTTTTAGCCCCATCAGAAAGATATTATCTTAAATGCCTTAGGTTAAAATAGTGTTGGGAAGGAGACAACCTGGTTAACTGTCCTAATTCAAACATCAAAATTCTGGTCTAAATAAAATTTATACAAATTCTGGTTCTTGAAATACCCCTCTTTTCAGAATTTGGTCTAGTGATTTCGGTAGAAATATTTGTGTATGAGTATCGTAGTGAAGTATCCAGATAGTTTTTTGACCAAATGAATTAGTTCCATAATAACTGGTTTCCTGTATCAGTATGCTTTTTGTCCTTCATTGATGATTCTGAAGTGTTCTGCACTTCAGCTTTGGTAGACACATGTTCTTCATATAGTGTATAAACATTAATATTCATGCATGAATAATATAAGAAAATTATAAGAGAAGTTCCTGGACACAACTCAACGGATGAGGTAATAAATTGAGTTCTGGGGAAAAAAAAAGAAATTGTACCTCAAGGGAGAACTATCAACTATCTCTGCTAACAAAAGAATTCACTACAACCAAACTTAGTTTTACAAATTTATCTATAAGCAAAAGCAACTTTTTCTGCATGTTTTTTTGCAAAGTTTGCCAAAAGGGAGAAAAGTAGGTATGTTTAGGGACCATTATTTCACACTATTTCAAAGGGAACTCGTTATGTAGCATAACAGAATTTCACATTATTTCATCATGTTTTCTTTTCAATAAATACTTTTTATCACTAATTTTATATGACATTTTCAGCATAGTGAGTACTTCTCATGTTGATGGTAGGGAGACGTAAGGGAGATGACTCAGAATATGGAGGCACTGAGCTGTCAAAATCATGCTAAGAAGTCACATGTTGGAGCCATAGTTATTTTCTTGCTTTGTAATAAGGAGAACTTCCTCACAACTTTTACCTCAGAAATGGAATACAGGTTGAAAGGCCACTTTTGAAAATAGAATTGTGGGACCAGCTGTTTAAAAAATACCTACCTTTTTGGCACTTCTGAAAATTCTGTCTTGTATTTGAGAGTATTCCTGAAAAGAAAGTAGGACGGATAAACCCAGTGTTCTCCTTTAGAAAATGTAATACTAAATTATATGCTACATATATTTTTTATTTTGTAAGTTTATTTCCCTAACATGAAGAAAATAAAAGAAAAGAAGAAAAAAGAAAAGAAAAAAGAGAGAGAAAAGAAAAAAAAGGAAAGAAATGGAGAGGCAAGGCAGGGCAAAGCAAGGCAAGGGAAAAGCAAGGGAAAGGCAAGGGAAAGGTAAGGGAAAGGCAAGGGAAAGGCAAGGGAAAGGTAAGGGAAAGAAAAGGGAAAGGCAAGGGAAAGACAAGGGAAAGGCAAGGGAAAAGTAAGGGAAAAGCAAGGGAAAGGCGAGGGAAAGGAAAGGATTCTTACAAAAAATGTGAGATTCTTGAGATTAAAAGCAAACCTGCTTGGAACAGGGAGTAGATTTATAGCCAGCCTAAGACAGAGTAGAGTGAAAAATGCTTTCCTAGGGATTTAGGAGAGATTATGAAGAGCATACAAGTTGATAGAATAGGAAATTAGAGTTCCATCAACAAAAAATACAGAAAGAAAATATAAGGGAGAAATATAGTTTCAAACTTTTCCAATACAATCTATCTGACACAGAAATTCAGAGGGTTTTTTTAATGCAAAAGATAATGTCTTTTCATAAATTAGTCTTCTAAGACTGTTTACCTCTGATGATGTCTTTAGTATTTTTCATCATCCCAACTTAGAGGAAAAAGGTAGAGCATTTCCACTATCTACCTCCAAACAAGCTGAAGCTTTGTTAAAATAATAACAATACTAATAGATACTGATAACTATTAAAACACCCTATGCTCAATATAATACGGTAATGTCAAGTTTTAGAGGCTGGACTGGCCACTAGACAAATGAATCCTCTCAAAATTTGAGATTCCTTGCCTGAGACAAAGACATTCTTCATTACCAAGGTGGAGAGACCCCTTACAAGAGATCCTCGATAAGTGACGGACAGCATGTTCAATTAATAGTAATGACATCTGTATGTCTAATTTCATTAGAATTAAACCATTGACTAAGTCTGTGACTAAGTCTGTATCCAAACTCCACAAACTCCTCCCTGGAGTTTAGAAAGGAAGGGAATTTACTCTGAATGTTGTGACTCAATGGGAGGTTTTCCTTATGCTTTCTATCTCTTCCATTAAGCATAAGCCATTCACTGAGTTTGATACCAAGTTTGGACCTATCTGTCCCTAAGTTCCATCAGGAACTTACCAGGCAAGGGGGTCCACTCTGAACCTTACGACTCAACAGAAAGGTCTCCCTTACACTTTGGCATATCCAATCTCTGCGTAAATAATTCTAAATAAATTCTAACTTCATTTTCCTTTATATGTTTCTTCCAAGTAGTAAGTAATAGAATGAACTTTGGCACTGAACTTTGTTAAGTCACGCTTTTACAGGTTTACACTGACACCACTTTTGCTAATACCTTTGATGGTGATTCTTTAAGTGACCTAAATTACTCATTCATGACAGCACTGAAACATCAAACTGAAATAAGAACTGTAATCATACTATATTTTAATTATTATTCCTTCCTTCATTTCCCATTCTTCTTTGTTTTTCTTTCTTTTTTTTTTTCTTTAGTTGAAATTGAATTATAAATAAGGATAATGAAACTGAAGAAATAAATCCAAATCTTTTAACAAAATATCATCTTATCGTTTTTTTTTTTAGAGAGAATGGGAATGGAAAATTTGGGGAATGGCTGTTCATTTAGTCAGAAATTAAATATGTGAAAATTTTACTGATTTTAATGGCTTTATTGAATGAATTAATCTTCAAAGAAGATTGAAAATACCAATTAATTATGTTAATAAAAATACTTCAGGCTAAACTGTTTGAATAAGTAGGAGGCTACAATGATTTTTAAGACTACTTGTGTCAGCAAAGGAACAAACAGAA
This sequence comes from Baryphthengus martii, assembly GCA_013396935.1. NCBI lineage: Eukaryota > Metazoa > Chordata > Aves > Coraciiformes > Momotidae > Baryphthengus > Baryphthengus martii. Next base: position 6,403 of record VWZK01009239.1, read on the forward strand.
GCAAGGACTTTGCAGTTAATGACCATACTCAAGAAAAAACTGCATACAGGAAAACAAGAGAAGAAAGGAATTCACAGACAAGAATCAGAGAATGAAGATTAGGCCTAGTCAGTTATACTAAACAGTTGACAGTTGACAAAGTATGAGGAAAAGACTTGAAGGCAAATGATAGAAAACTGCCAAGATACTGGAAGAAAAAGGTTCCATCAGTAGGTGTGAGAGTTTCTATAGCAGATTATTGTAGAATGGATGACTTATTGCAGTTTGTGTAAAAACAAGTTTTGTTATTAAAATGAAGGAAAATATATGAATTTCTACTAATTTTAAATGGGTTGTTAAATGCACAAAGCTGAGGAGGACAAATGCATAAACTATTTAGTATGGGGAAAAAAATTGTTTACCAGTAACCTTCTGAATGTGCACATGTTCTCTAAAGACTATGAGATTTTATTTATTTATATTATTATTATTATTTATGGTTAATTAAAACTTAGAAAATCTTAGGGAAAAGTATTGCTAAAAATATTGTACCCTGAGAAATGAATACAAATTAACTGAATATTATCAACTTACTTTGTATCAGGCTTAGTTTCAGGTAAACCTTACTATGCTGACATCACCTTTTAAAGCCAACAGCAATCAGTTCAACTGATGCCCTATTTTGTCCTGGAATAGCAGAAATGGCTTCCATTGATATAAATGCAAAGCTTTCGTTGATTAAGAACTCACTTGAAATTTGTTCAGAGGACTGCATTAACCTATATATATTTCCACAAAGTATCCTTGAATTGCGTGGCTACAGAACAAACAAGGTACTACACCAGGAAATATTTTTTCACATTCTCTTTTGAAATCCTCTAATCAAGCATCTAAGATCATAAGACTAGAAAGACTGTAGAAGCATGACCCTAATCTCTTGTGATGTCACTTGTACAACGGCATAAAGAAATTCTCAGTCATAAGCCTGGACACACTCATATATTTATTCCAGGAAGAAGTAAAGAATTTTTGTCAGCTTTCAATTGTAATCTAATTTTAATCTAATTTTAATAAATGGGATTACTATAGATCTGACATAGTGTCAGAAGAGTTAACTCATAGTTTATAATCTTGGTGTGTTCATGAGATAAATACAAACAGCATTCACAGAGGGAAAATTCAAGCCAGAACACCAGAGTCAAACAACTCTGAAATAAAACCCCTGTACTACATGCAGTGTAGATGGGGCCATGAGCACCAACTGCTGATATTCCAGTCAAATTATATGTACCTGCTGTGACAAAAGATTGCTAGCATAGGCAAAGTCTGAACATTTTTTTCCCAACAGCATTACTTATCATTACATTGTTCAGAAGCTATTTGTTTACGAGTGCTTTAAGAATAAGCTTGTATGGCTGATGTTCCTGTCTTCCACTATCTGACTTAAAGCATAAATTGTAGATACAACAAAAAGATAAGTAGCAAAGGATCACAATAATACATAGAATAAAACAACTCTGGAATTGTAAACATTTCAAGAGTTTTGTGACCTTTAATATGGAAAAGTGATAAATGCATCATGATGAGTGTCAAGGTTTAGAGCTGGACTGGCCATTAGATGAATTACAGACGCTGTCTATTAACCCCCTCCCTCCCCAAAGGGGAAGGGAAGGGGAATGAGGGAGAAGGACTTATGGATTAGAAAACTAAAACAGTTTTAATGGAAATAATAATAATAAAATTGAATATATACAAGTATATACAAAACCAATAACAAACCCAACACTGTCACCACTGGTGCTGTGGAGCAGGAACTGTGGAGCAGTCCCAAACTGGACTCAGTGACAAACAGAAACTGGATTTGGGATCTATATTCTGGAACTGGATTCAGGAGCACACCGATTGGGATTGAAGGCAAAACAGACAGAGTCCTCCTTGGTCAACAGCCACTGAAGAAGAGAGCTTGACCCTCGTGATCCCTCAGCTTTATACTGAATATTATGTATATGGGATGGAATACCTTGTTGGTCAGTTTAGGGTCACCTGTCCTGTCCCCTCCTCTCCATAGGTGTGGCCTTTGACTTGTTTTTATCCCCTAATGTGGTACACAGGAATTAGGAGTGACCTTGGTTTGCATACCAATCCCTGGTAGTAACTATAACATTACTGCTTAGAACTGCAAAAATCTACCATTAACTTCAGAAAGTACAATTAGTTAGAAGAGACTGAGCTGAAAAGTGAAATAACTGAACAGAAGTAGTTCTGTTCTAACTCAAACCAGAACAATGAAGTGAAGAAACTAATTATATGATTTATATATTCTGCTGTAACTGTAACTGAACGTCTTGACTTTCCTTTACAATAATTATTTGCTTCTGCTTTATTGATCTTAACATCATATTTCTTCATATATGGTTTCAATTTTTATTTTTTTTTCTAAAAGCTTTAGAACTAGACTATATCCAGCGGATGTTAACACCCTGACCTGTAATAAGCCGTGCACAAAGGATGTTTCTACTCTTGACTGACCTCAGATATGTGATGATTCAACGAAGTCTTCACACTCCATGTACTCCCAAGACCCTCTTTTATGAGTAGCTACATCTGTGGAAACCCAATAAAATAAGCCTCTATTAATTTCCTTCTTTTTTTGGTTTCTTTTAGTTCTTTCCCATATCATTTAAACATTAATGTTTTCCTTCTGACAACATCTGCGATATGGAAAATGAGTACTAGAAAATATCCCCAGGTGTGAAAAATTCATAACAAGTCCATAGCTCCAGGGAGTACAAGTCCTCAGCTGTAATCAATGACACAGATCATAAAACCTTGCTGACTGGTTATCCGTGTTTTACCTTTTTCTGGCACCTCTGAACCTCTGGACCTCACAGCAATGCCACTAGACCAGAAGCAGACACCAGTGTCAGTGTGACAAAAGCAGGATGCGTGCTCTTTTGCATAATCCCTCTTCAGAGAAGGCAAGCAACCTACACCTCCATACCTATCCTGATCACAGAGGGAGATTTAACTCTCATAGTATGGTCACAACAGCTGTTGTGTTTTAAAGTTCTGCTCCAAGTAATTGATCAAGCACAGAGCTACCCAGCAGGTACTTCCATTCAGCTCTGGTTGTACCATACTAATATTTAATTATCCTTTTTCCCATTTCCTGATGATTCTTTTCACTCTCCTCATACCCCACCTTTCTCTGTCCTAATATCCTCCTCAGTAAACAGAATGCTCCTAATGACTGTTCTTATTCATATCAGATTTGCTATAGCCCCACTCAGATTTGATGTTTCTAATGTGGCTGCCCATGAAATCTCAGCCTTACAGGTTTTACTGATAATTTATGTAAGTACTGCTGACCTTTCAAGACTCTGCTTCTCCAGCGCTCCCCTGTTCTCCTCTCCAATCACTTGTGAGGTTTGTCTCTCACAAACCTTGCCCTCAACCAGCTATGAGATAGAACAGTTGTTCATGGGGCTGCCTATAAATTTGCTCTCCTTGTTATCTGTCACATCCAAGAATTTCTTATGCCCTCTTCAGCAAATACTCATGTCCTGCTCTCCAGTTTCCCATGTCCTGTTAATATGCTTCACTTCATGCCAGGATCTTTTCAGCCTGCTACCCTAGTACAGGTGTGAACTGCAAAGTGCAAAAAAGACTGACAGGAACTCATTCCTGAAGCTTTAATCACATCACAGAGCCAAAATTTTCTAACTTTGTTGAAGCTGTTAGTGAGAGAAAGACCATAGCTCACAGTGGCAATGCTATTTATGGCAAATATACCTATAATCTTAATGGATTATTCTTCTCTTGGAACATATCACTTGCCATCATGCAGTATAATCTGATGATATTTGTGGAGTGCCAAATAAGCTTTATCAGGTACAAGAACAGGAATCACTACAGATGCCAAAAATAATATCAAAACCAATGTAAATATTAGCCAAAGAAAAGAGCAATACTAATTTGGCTATACTATTCTTGTCACCCATTACTGTTTTTTCCAGAGATTGCTCAGCTGTTTCTTCATTGCAATAAATTGCCTCATAACAACTTACTTTCTATTGCATCAGTGACTTCACTGATGTAGTTGTTAGAATGTCATAATGAGGTTTGTGTAGATGTTGGCTCTGGTTTCATCTTTTTCAGAACTTCCTGATCGGGTAAGAACAGAGTCAAGAGACCTGTGGTAAAAGAGATCTTTATAAATTATGTTTAAAAAATATGATCTGAATCTATCAGATATATTTAAACAGAACTAAAACTAGTTAATTCACCTTACCACCTCCCAAGAGTCTAGCTTTGTTATGCATCTGTCATTGCAAGTAAGATTTCATTTCTGAACCATACATATATGCAAGACCTCTATGAATTCAATGTTAATATTGTGACTGAATGGGTAGATGCAAGGAGAGCAGTGGATGTTGTTCATCTTGACTTCAGCAAGGCTTTTGACGCTGTCCCCCATAACATCCTTGTGGGTGAGCTCAGGAAGTGTGGGACAGAAGAAGGGACTATGAGGTGGGTTGAGAACTGACTAAATAATATAGCTGAAAGGGTTGTGATCAGTGGTGTAGAGTCTAATTGGAGAGCTGTAGCTAGTGGTGTTCCCCAAGCGTCAGTACTGGGTCAAATCTTATTCAACATCTCCATTAATGACCTGGATGAAGGGATGAAGCCTACCCTCAGCAAGTTTGCTGATGATACGAAACTGGGATGAGTGGCTGACACACCAGGAGACTGTGCTGCCATTTAGCAAGGTCTGGATAAATTGGAGGGCTGCGCAGAGGTGAACCTAATAAAGTTCAACAAGGGTAAGTGTAGAGTCCTTTACCTGGAGAGAGATAACCCCCTGCACCAATACAGGTTAAGGGCTTACCTGTTGGACAACTCTATGGAGAAGGACCTGGGAGTGGTGGTGGATAATAGGTTATCCATGGGACAGTAATGTATCCTTGTGGCCAAGAAAGGCAATGATATCCTGGGGTGCATTGAGTTTGTCCAGCAGGTCAAGGGAGATTCTCCTCCTCCTCTACTCTGCCCTAGTGAGATCACACCTGGAGCATTGTGTCCAGTTCTGGTCTCCTCAGTTCAAGAGGGACAGGGAAATACTAGAGAGAGTCCAGTAGAGGGTTATGAGGATGTGAGGGGACTGAAGCATCTCTCTTATGAGGAAAGGCTGAGGGACCTGGGGTTATTTGTTCTGGAAAAAGAGAAGGCTGAGAGGGGATCTTATTAATGTTTACAAATATCTGAAGGGTGAATGTCAAGTCGAGGGGGCCAGTCTCTTTTCTGTGATGCCCTATGATAGGATGAGGGGCAATGGTCACAAACTGGAACACAGGAAGTTCCGCATGAACATGAGGAAAAAAATCTTCAGTGTGAGAGTGACGGAGCACTGGAACAAGCTGCCCAGAGAAGTTGTGGAATCTCCTTCTCTAGAGACTTTCAACACTCACCTCAATATGTTTCTGCGCTGCCTGCCGTAGGAGATCCTGCAGGGGATTTGGACCTGATGACCTCCAGAGGTCCCTTCCAATTCCTAACATTCTATGATTCTATGATTGTGAATACACAGAATAATCACAGACTCACAGAATCATCTAGATTGGAAAAGACCTTCAAGATCATCAAGTCCAATCATTTACCCTACCCTACCAAGTCTTTAAAACCAGTTTTAATCTTTTTAATTCTTCACGAGTAATATGTGTTTAAGATTTAATTTCCAAAATTGTGATTTAAGTTTTTAGCAGTCTGACCCATGCCTTATGTTATAGCAATAGATCATTCACTGTGTTAGAGACCAAGATTCCTCATGAGAAGTTCTTTCAACTTTGCACAAAGAAAGAATGAACCAGAAGCCACATCTAAAGGTCCTTAAGAAGCTTTTTATTAATACAAATATTTCTGAAATCCAGTTTTGTAAACAGGTTTTTAAGCAAGATGCAAGTAACCTTAAAGAAAGGTTGGATTTAGAATTCAGACAACTCAATCATTCTTAAGTAATGCAACATCACCATATGGCATAATCCCATGTTACTGATTTTACTACATAAAAGAAAGCAATACTTAGCAACTACCTTAGAATTCGAGAGTCTTTATCCTTAAAGATTCCTCAGAATACATCATGTATTTCTCGAACTACAAATAACCTATGATATGTAAATCAAATCCCCAGAAAGAATTAGAGAATGATGAATGCTTTTCCTAACAATTTTCAACCAGAAGCTTATTTAACTGGTAATAGACAATTTTCTTACCAAATAATTTATGCTTCTGCTTTCTGTTACTTCACAACAGTAACAAAGAAGACACCTCTGCACATCAAATTCCTCATCATGAGGGTAAGGATTTTTCATCATAAGGCTGTAAAAAAATAGATCTGGAACATAGTAAGGATAGGTTTCTGCATGATTTTTCAGTAGTTCAGAATAGGAGTAGAGTTTAGAAAGGAACTGAGAGCATTTTTACACATGCTGTTTTCATTTTTATGGTAATTACATGAAAGTTACTGCTTCTAGTGTACTGCATTTTTAATTTATGTGCTTTCTTTGTTTTCACCAGACTTTTCACTGTGCTTTTCTTGTTAACAAAATGAAATTGATTGGTCAAATCTGATAAGACCTATTCAAACTGGTTGCCTCTACCCAAACCACACAGGTCTCAGCATCCAACTAGACAAGAAGAAATATTTTCCTTACAAACACGAAGCAAAACATCCATTTGCTTTTGTCTGAGAAACTGAATATTATATCTTCTTATAAATTGTATAGTGTTACAATAATCAATAGAAAAGTGAAAAACAGCAAAGCAGATGCACCAGTCCTGAAGTTTAGACCATCATAAATCCTTCCAAAATTAGTGAGAACTCATTGTGAGAAAATGTTTGTATGAACCTGCATATTAATTTTGTATTTCATTTTTTTCTAATTGTGTCAGCACACATTACCATGATTGCTATTACATAATATTTTAAGATAGCTCATAATTATGATTTAAATCCTTACAGAGGTATGTCTGTTAAATTCAATTCCGTAGTTGAAGAATTAGGCAGTAGAGTACCTCAACATCAAATGTCCAATAACTTAAGCTATATTAAAAAAAAATGACACCACTACTTTAAATTGCCAATTTTACATTCATAATGGATTCACTTTAAATTACCATAGACTTAGATTCTGACTGTGTTCATGATTTTGAATTTTCCCTTGAAGGTCTGGTGCCTGATAGAATTTGAAGAATTGTTGAACATTTCTACTTATTTGTTTGAGTCCAGTGTAAATATTGATCTGGTGTAGAACTGTATGTTGAAATTACTATACCATTGCTACAATATTACTATGAAGGCTCTGTAATTTAACTGCAAGCTATAATGCAAATACCTCTCCATTCAGCACCCACACAATGTGTTTTACCAATATATAGTTGACTAGGAATGGAAAGGAACGCTTATGCCATGGTCACAATTTTATACTTTGTGCAATGATATTAGGAGACAGTGGTTAGTAAAAGAAGTGCAGAATGGAAACTTTGCCACCTGATAGTGGATTTGTCTCTGTTTAAGGCTCAGGGCAAGTCCCACAGAGCCGGATTCCTATCGGCCCTCTCTCCCCCTACCCCTTCCCTCCCAAGGGAGGATACAAAGGGGAATGAGGAAGAAAGTGCCTCATACGAAACTGAAAGTTAAGACTATGAACAAAATTTAATAAGTAACAAGAATATAACAGGGAAAAGGATATGAAGGGCAGAGGGATATATAAGTATATACAAAACCAGCTCTCGGATGCGGATGGATTGTGCAGAGCACTTGGACTCAGGCCCAGCTGCGCTGAGGTGTCATCCCAGCAGCAGCACAACCAGAGTGAGAAAGAAAAGAGCTCAAAACCTGACCTTCCTGTCATTTTTATAGAGTGTGGCAGGGAAGGGGAGGGAATACCAGCTGTCCTGTGACCCCTCAGGGTCCTACAGTTACCACCTGTCCGTGACCCCTCAATTTGTTAACTCTTAAACCACAACAAGATTCCATCTATAACCAATTGCAGTCACTCCCCTTAACATCAGGTCACATATTCAACACAATTCTTTACTCTGTACTTTTCAAAGGTCTTTACATTCCTTTCATTATTAATATCTTTATTTGCCAGTCATTTAGAATTAAAATATTCTCTAATTTTACTCTGTTATTCTGACATTTTACATTTATATGCTATATTTTTGTATTATATGTAATACATATATTTATATATTACTCATATAAGTAGACTTACTCAATATGACATGGTGTTTTGATACAGGAAATGTAGCTTTTCTCCAAATGACATTAAATTAATAGTTCTACTGAAATCAGTGGAATCACAAAATGTGAAAAGATTCAGATGAGAACTAGAATCTTGTCTGCTGTAAAGAACTGTTATTTTGCACACAATATAATACCACAGTTTGGATTTTTAAAAGGATTTGGGCACCCAAATTGCAAGTGATTTGGGATTCAATTTCCTAGTGTTTTACAATCCTCAATCTAAATCAGCATTCATAGTAGAAAAAAAAAGTGTGCAAATATATTATTAGTCAACTATATATTGGTAAAACACATTGTGTGGGTTCTGAATGGAGAGGTAAGTGATGAAGAATTCTCATGTTATTTTCTCTCAGTATGTTCTTCAAGAAATAATGATTGAGTACTCACGTAAAATACTGAGGACAGGATTTCTACACAACTAAGTAGAAAATCCAACACTTTATATCATTAAACTGCAGCTCATTTACATGCTATTGTCAATGATAGCTTTGAAAACTAGCTCTAATTAAACTGCTTGCTTTTTTCATCTTTGCCATCCCTCTTCTAGATCAAAGATTCATTTTTCTGTTCTCTGAACTGCTTTTATACCTCTATTTATTTGTTGATTTTCTTATTCGCTGTAAAATCTAGCTTGTTAAATATGTGCTCTGGAAAAATGTTGGCACTTTCATAAAAATATCTGTCATTATTTCCTGTCCTACCTCAGGGATCTGCACTATCCTTTTCCAATTTTGTTTTTAAAACATTTTAACATGAGATGTGTAGGACTTTGAAATTGTCTTTTCATATCATTGGTTTGATTGGATTTTTTCACTATATCAAATAAAAATTATATCCAGATGGATTCAGGCTTAGTATTTAAAACATTTTTTTAATTTTTTTTTTAACCAAGCCTATCACAAATACAGCATTTTATGTGAAATATCAGGAGACTATGTTACATAAAAGATCAAAATGTCCTTTGAGCATATATCCCATCAATTGATTTGTTTTGCACTGAAAATGAAGGAGATGCACAAAGAACTTTTAAACTCTCCTTTATAAATTTTCTTTCATAACAGGCATTACATAATTAATTTGAATAATATAGAAACTGAGAATTAGTTACAAGTCATGATCACATTTTCTACAGGACTCAAAAGCTAGTTATCTTCTAGTTTTCTTGGAACAAACTCAGAGAGTTGAGCATTTCTAAAAGTATCTGTATTTTCTTAGTATCACACATATATATATATATATAATTTCCTATCTCTGAAATCTGTGTACATGTTTTAAATTCGTTTTATCTCTGGAAGTAAAATCTGTTTCTTTACTTAGTGTCCTGCCTCCTGTTATAGGTCCTTGCCCTAATTACTTCTTCAGTAGTTGCATTGTTACCAGAGGGAAATATTGTACAAGAATTCAAGAGCCTTTGTACTGTAGAAATGTACTGATCAGCCTTATAAAATATATATTTGTACTCTAATGCAGAAATGCACCAAGCCTCATGTGTAAGTCAAATATAGTTCACATAGTAGGCACTGTTCATGTAGTAGGAATTTTTATATCTTAGCTGAGCATGTGCAGATCAGCATGTTACTCCTTTTGTGTTCACATGTTCACCAATTTCCCATATTACTTACAAGAGAGTATCTTGTCTGGATACACCTTGTAAACTTGTAGAAAAATGAAACACAGTTCCCTGCAGAGATGGCTTTGTGAGTGTTTTTGAGATTCTGCAGGAAAATAAGTGGCATTGTCGTTTTTGAAGTACAGTTCATGCTGCGTTGATTTGTCAGATTGGTACCTAACACTTGCCTTGCAAGGGAGTTTCCATCTTGATTATTATAGCCTACAAATTTTATTGTAAACGTAAATCTTACCTGTGAGGTTATAAATCTTTACTTTTGTGTTTTGTGTATTGTCAGAGCATAACTGAACACTAATTTCATTACTGTCTTTGTGCTCATTCTTCATCTCAGATGAAAGAGGAGGGATAATATGCTTTCTATATATCCTACATAAAATATTTCATATTTTCTTTTTTTTTTTTTTTTTTTAATTTTAATTTGCTTGCTTCTTCCACATGTCTAGTNTCTAGTAATAGGGTAACACTTAAAGCAGGAGATTGCACATCCATATCTACACACGTCTACACATCTACTTCATATATATTTGTTCTTAAATCCTTTCTAGTCAAAGAGGAAAAAAAGACACTTCTAGACTATAAGCATTTCTCTGACATGTTTTATGCCTGCTTTACAGTGACATTAATTGCAATTACTTCTCTACACTAAGAAAAATATTAATATGATCTAATAAAGGAAAAATATAGTACAAAACTTTTTCACTTTTGAGTAAGTAAAGATCCAAGAATAATTTTAAGCCCTGGACATTTACTTTGCAAGTGAATTATTTCTCAACAGAAAATAATAGGATTCTAGGTAGTATTTAGTGAAACAGATGCAGCTGTATGTAGAAAATGTAGCAGTGATGGTATGTAGGGAAATTAAGTTAACAAATATTACCACCCATGAAGCAGACTGTTCTTACAAAATTTTGGAAAATGCAATGTATTTAGATTTCTGCATAGCAAGAATTTCCACTTCATGAAAGGCAATTGCATTTGTCACATTGTTCATAACGCAATGAAGCATGCATATAAACATCTGCCCTGTGATGAAGCAGTATTGAATATTAATGTGGTTAATGACTTCTTGTCTTTAACAAAAATTCCGGAAGACAAACTGTTAAGTGTGTACGGTGACAGAAAAATCTATTCTCATCTGTGCTTTATTTCTAGAATAAATACTACCATGATTTTTTTGTTTGGTTGGTTTTTTTTTTAACTTTTTAAAACCTGTTTTGTATCAAAGAAAGTTTAAAAGACTTAAAGCAGTACCCAACTAAGTCCAAAAATAAAATTATGTGTCACTCCCGTTTTATACAGATGTTTTTCTCTGTCCCTGTCCTTAGTGGACCTAGGTTTTCATTACAGAAATGAAAGTGTTCACAGCAACTTGTAATTTCTGACATCAAAATAATAAGAGTCTGGATTCATTATCATATTTAACTCTGTTAAATATCTTCATAATTGAAAGACAAAATCTATCTGAAATTTCTCATTTGTCATAAAAATAAAAGATAGTTTTAATACTTGAAAAAAGCAAGGGAGAAAACCACAAAGGATTTTAATTAATAGCTGATGTGGAAGATTTTAGTAGAAACTTTTAGAAGTAATTTAAAACAAAATTTCTAATGTAAGCCAGGTAGGCAGTTTAAATGTGATATTTTGTCAGCAATCATGGAATAACAAAATTAAGATGTGCACATACATAGAGTTATACAGAATCAGATCCAAATTTACATGTTGAAGGTAGAGTGGGATGTCAGCTCACTTTAGACATATACAGTGTGTTTTTATGTCTGAGATAACCACTTTTGACTTCCTCTGTAGTCAGTGCAGAAAAAATAAATAGATTTTGCTTGCATTTTTTTCTGACTTGTTATTAGACAAACATCTATTCTATGCTAGAAAATTGCGGACATCACCTTTCCATTGGAAACAAAGGGAAAATAGAGTGACATACTTGCATATATATTAAAGATGTCCACTCTTAATCCGATTAATCCTACCTCTAGAAATTACTGGCCCAGGCTTTCTATATCAATGGATTTACAGGAAATTAGCAAAATTGTGATATCATTATATGATTTTTGTAAGATCTCTGGAAGGGATGACCATATTCACTAGCTCTAAACAGTATCCTACAGTAGCAAGGACCCTAGATCATGATAGATGTCAGTAAGTAAATCTTCCATTACTTGACTTCACCATTCACCTTCATCCTTTTTACGACTTTATCTTCATCATCCCCGCTTTTAAATATTTATACTGAAATTGCCAAAACCTCCCTTTGATTTGTCAGGATGCAATAGATGTTCGGTGCATATAACCATGATCTACTTAGCCCTGTTCCAATCAGGATACTTTTATGAAATGCATGATGATATTTTCTATTAGAATCATGTTTATCCTATGAGGAAGAGTGTGATGTTTAAACTGAATGTTTGTGCGACAGTCACAATGCCTAACTCTACCCAGTAGCACTGGCACTGGATGCCTTCTAGAGGGCACTCCTTGCTTTCTTACTTATTAAATGGATAAAACCAGACTTTTCCAGAGAGAAATTTAGAGCACATTTATTAGCTTCTTTCTCTGAATGATTCACTGGAAAAGGCTGTAATTCTCTCTCCTTTTTTTTATTAACCTTATTAACTACTTTCATTAGAAAACTTCAAACACATAGTCTAAGTATGGTCTGTAAAAGCGAGGAGATGCACTCCATTCCTACTCTCTCAGAATGCCTGCAGTGTTGTGGATTTATATGAATTAAAGCACGTTCTTGAACTGGGGAGGGAAAAAAAAATAAAAAACATATGACAAATGATATTAAAGCTAGTGAAAATTTATTATGCAGCTAGCTGCCTGGCTCCTTGCTTTATGATTATCTTTAATTAGAATGTTACAGTTCTATTAAAAATTCAGCTTCTCTTATTGCTATTTATTTCAAGTATCCTGGATAAGAAGATATAGATTATTCTTTTTTACTGTGATAAAACATAAGAAATGCTTTCCTAGTAGCTTCTTTTTAAGAGCATCAGCCCTATACATGGACAGATATGATAAAACTTTTGAGTTTGATAGGATTACTTCTGCAGTCAAGACACGCTGGTTCTCACCCCGGCTATGTCTCAAGTATTCCTGCCTTAGATTTTCCCTTTGCATCTCATAAAGTTGACTTAATTTGGTCCATGGAGAGTTTTTAAATGCAGGGCAGTGTCTAGGTGATACGATGTCTATATAAAATCCATGCCTTTCTGCAACTGTACCTTGACATAGCCATTTGAAATCCACCATAAGGGACATACCAGTGACACACTGTAGCAAATATTTGATTATTGTAAAGACTCAAATGGGGACTGATATCAGCAGATGTTGTATACTTATTGTACAGCATTGCTGTACAAAGTTTATGAATGGACTGAAGTAAGCTTGACAAAGAAAAACAGAAACATTATCTATCGCCTGAAAGAAAAAAACAAAATAAATGAAGATGCAGTACTGAATGAATCTCAAGGAACAAATTAAATGTAATTTTTTTTTTTTTTTG
>VWZK01009239.1:23627-38731 GCA_013396935.1 Baryphthengus martii
TTTTATAGTATACGTAGATTAAATCACTGCAGGCATTTGCCCTGAATTGACTTCTTGACTGTTGCTTCTTGTCCTGTGCACCTTACAAAGAATGTAGCTCCATCTCCTGCTTAATTATAGTTTAGGTACTGGAAGACTATGATTAGATCTCCCATGGACTTTCATCCTATATTGAACAAATCCAGTTCCTTCAAATTTTCTTTATATGTTACTCTTCAGTAGCTCTCCTTGGAACACTGTCAAATTTTTCAATGTCATTTGTGAACTATGGGGGACAAAACTGGACATAGTATTCAAGGGTCAACAAATGTGGACATAGTATTCAAAGTGTGACAAAACAAATCACCAAGCAGAGTTGAATAGTCATATGCCTTGAAGTGCAGATGCAGCCCAGGACCTAAGTTGCTTCATTGCTACACTTTTCAACATTTCTACATCCAATCAGGTTTACAGAATCACAGAATGATAGGGGCTGAAAGGGACCTCTGGAGATCATCTAGTACAACTCCCCTGACAAGGTAGGTTCACCTAGAGAAGGTCACACAGGAACACATCCAGGTGAGTTTGAATATCTCCAGAGACAGAGACTTCACCATTTCTCTGGACATCCTGTTCCAGTGCTCTGTCATCCTCAAAGTAAAGTTCCTCCTTATATTTAGATGGAACTTCTTATGTTCGAGTTTGTGTGTATTACCTTTTGTCCTGTCACTGGGCACTATGGAAAAAAAAAAGGTCCCATCCTCCTGATGCCCACCCTTTAAGTATTTATAAGCATTGGTAAGATCCCCCCTAGTCTTCTCCAAACTAAAAAGACCCAACTCCCTCAGCTTTTTCTCATAAGAGAGATCAACACATACTGCTGCTGGAAATTAGTTTGTCCTAGATGCAGGGCTTTGCACTTTTTTTGTTGAATCTCTTGAAGTATTTGTCAATCCAGTCTACAATTTTTTTTCCTTCTGCCCTATTTACCTCTCCCTTGAGGTTGCTGTTATTTGCAAAGGAGATGAAAATTCTTTAAATGCTGACAGAAAGATCATTTATAAAGATGATGAATAGTATTGAATCCAGTATCAACTCTGGAGGAACTCCACTCTTGATTACTGTCATTAACCACCATCCTCGCAACTTGTCTATTTCAACAGTTTTTCATACAACTTATGGTCTATCTATCTGATATATCTTACCACAAGTATTTCATTGGGAGATCATGTCAAAAGACCTTCATCCTTTCTTTCATCTGCTGAGCAAGTTGTTACATCATACAAAGCAATTATATTGGTTGAGCAAAATTTTCCCTTTGCAAATCCTTATTACCTTTTGCCAGACTCCATATGCCTGGTAATAGTTGCTGTGAGGACTTCCTCCAGCCACTGAAATGAGACTGACTGTTCTGTAGTTTCCTGGATTTTTGTTTTTGATCTTTCTGTGTACATGCACAGTATCATCCCCTGGTCCCAGTTGCCTCCTATCTAGTTTGGGGAAAACATGCAAGGGCTGGTAGCTGATCCAGACTAATGACTTACCGGTGCTTCTACTCAGGAAAATATTCATAAATGGAACTGAACAGATTCTGGTAATCAGAGATAGAGCATGACAAAACAAGCATACTTACCAGCAGTCTGATTATATGTGACCAGCTCCTTAATTATCCCATCCCTAAGGCAATTTTACCTCTCCCTGTCCCCATTTTTAGTTTCTCCTTGAAACACCCCAATTTGTACAAAGTAAGTCTTGTATATGCTCAAGATGCTGTTCTGCATCCTATGTCTGGACAATGCTCTTAGTCATATATTTAGTTCTCAATAATCCTGTAAGGAGCAGGGAGTTGGACTTGGTAATGCTTATGGGTCCCTTCCAATTGAAGAGATGCTATGATTCTATGATCTCATAATGAGTCTTGTACCTCTAGAGTCAGTAATGTATAGTGATCTAGAGACCCTTTTCCACTCGCTTATCATGAAGGGTGTTACCCCTAACCCATGGCATTGATCAGCTTGTGACAGCCCTGGTAGGAGCTGTGACAGTTTTCCTCATTTTCTCTAATCAGATTACTGAAGTCCCTTTGTATTTGTCAAGACAAGCCTTTAATTCCATAACCTAACACTACGTACATGAGAAAAAATATTTCTGTATTTTGCAGTCGGAGCCTGTCCCCTTTTCTATCTCTCATATGCTGCTTTTCTCATATTTGAGCTCACTCTTATAAACAAATTGTTTTCTTGCTGCTTTGGTTTCTTCCTTAGGGGGATGAAGAACTACTGTGCTTTGAGAAGATTCTTTTTCACTATTTCCAGCACTCCTAAATTCCTTTGCCTTCTGTGACAGATTCCCATGAGATCCCTACTAACAGTTCCCTGAACAATTTAAAATCTTTTCTTCTGAAGGTAATGGGGTTTATTTTGCTATTTTTCTTTCTCACATGCCTTAGGAAGTTAAATTCTATGATCTTATGGGCTATGATTTCTGCAGCCTAGGCTGTGTCATTTAGGGTCACATCTTCCAAAACTTTCTTATTTGTACCCAGTAAATCCAGAGGAGCACTAATCCTATCATCTGATATGCCCGGTGACAGTGTTATGAAGTTTTCCCTGACAGTCTCTAGAATTATGCTAGATTTGCCTGTATGTCGTTGTGTTGATCTCCCAGCAAGCATCAAGACAGTTGAAGTCTCCCCTGAAAACTAGGGCCTGAAGAACTGAGATTCTTTGAGTTGCCTACCTATTTTGTCTGATCAAGAGGTCTGTAGCAGACACATACTATAAGGTCCCACAAAGTGATATCTCTAATTTTGACCCAAAAGCATTCTACAGACCTATCATTTTCTCCATAGCTAGCCTCCATGCACTTATAACTAATCCTTTCTATAGAGTGCCAATTCTGCTCCTATACTTTTTGTTGTTCCTGAATACCTTGTAACCATCCACTGCCATTCTCCAGTCATACGAGATAACCCACCAATTGTACTGGGGAGCTCAGAATTGGGCACAGTACTGCAAAGTAGAGACCACTCTGGACCTGCTGGCAACATTTCTCATAATGCATCCCACAAGGTCACATGTCTAGCTCGTGTTCAGGTTGATGTTCTGTCACGGAGGCACCCACAAAACAAACAGCAGCTGCTATCCAAAAATGGGATTTATTGCAACCAGGGTTGCCAGCACTCCTTTTGACTAAATACAGGTTTGGATGTCTGTCGCAAATTAACTACTACACAACTGATTCCTAAGTTTAAGGAATGACAAACCAAAATGGGCAAACTCTCACTCATAAAAAGGGAAACCTCCCACACCAGAGTGCCCGAGATATCACTCACCCAAAGCGGGGGCGAGGCTCACTCAATCCACGGAGACTTCCTCAATCCGTTGACGTATACTTCGACAGCGTGTCCAAGGGGAGGGTCCAACTGCTACAACCTGCTACTCTGCGAAGAACTGACTCAACTCGGCCTTTGGCAGGACCCCATTTATAACCTAGTCGAAGGTGCACTGTGGTCATTCTCATTGTCTGAGATAGGCCCGGACAAAACACAGAAAAGTGCACACCCCGAGCCTGTTTGCTGGGGAGTCCAGACTCTGAGGCGCCAGTTAAGCACCACGAGCTGCAACTGAATGGCAACTGAATGGCCGAGGCGCCAAGCTGCTCAGCACAGCCCATGTGTTTTGTCTGTGGGGGAGACTGTACCTGCCACATGTTCCACAGGATTCCCAGAATATTTTCTGCCAAGCTGCTTTTGAACTGGGCCACCGGCAGTATACAATGGTACATAGGATTATTCTTCCCCAGGTGCAGGGCTTCACACTTTCTCTTGTTGAACTGAATGGGATTCCTTTCAGCGTATTTCTCCAACCTGTTCATCATGCAGTTTTACATTGTCACAGGGATCCTTGCTTTGGACACAATTCCCCAAGAAGCCTAGATTAAAAGTCGCTTTACTGAATTAGCAAGCCTTATGGTCTTCTGCCACTTTTTGATTAGTAGATATCCTATCTCCCTATTAACTCATAGTCTTCATATAATGTTTCATGGTCATTCCAGCTGAAACTCAGGTAGTCACACTAGCCATGTAGCCAAGGCTTGAAGCGCCTGATACATCTGTTTCTCGCTACACTCTTCCATCTGACTGCCAGGATGAAGCAGAAATAAGCTGAGTACCTTATTCTTTTATTTTAGCCCCCAGAACTCTGTAGTCCTGCTTGACTTTTTTTCCAGGTCACATTTCATAATATAATTCCAATCTATGCAGAAAAGGAGTAAGAGGTTGAATTCTGCAAGCTTGATGAGTCTAGGCAGTATCTCCATAACATCCTGGACTTCATCTCTGGGAAATTAGCAAAATTCCTGAGGATCAGATTGGCAGATGGGTGCCTCAGTTGCTTACAATTGTGAACCTCTACTACTAACACTGACTGCTTCTTATTCCTGCCATTTTCTACATGCTGTGCAGGAACTGTTGGGCGGGTCCATATCTGTTCTTCATCTGAATTTTCCAGCTATGAGCACAGCTGCTATGTTGTTGCTATGGGGCATGAGCTTCCTGGGTGCCTAGTTAAGTGAATGACTGTCCTTCCTCTCTTCAAGACTTGCTTTTGATATTCTTGTTTAGTCTGTACTTCAAAACCTGAGATCTTGCACTTTCAGGGCTGCTGGAAGTATCCCACCAATTTCCAATTCACCTTCCCAGATGCAGCATAACCTATCAACCTCTTTCTGCAGCTCTTTCACATGATAGCTCAGAGAGCATCCCCTCACATATTTTATGTTTATGATACAACAGAATTTTCTCATGTCTTTCATCCTTTCCTAGTATATGTATAAAATGGGTTTATAAAATAAAACAGCTTTATAAAATTACAAGGGATTTAAGTATAATGGTCCCAGTATATGAATAATCCAAATTTACACTCTAAAAAATCTACTCAGATGACACATAAGACCTCATCATGTAGCATGTGTGGTTTGTACAGAAAGTTCTGTGAACACAGAAATGTTTGTGTCTAAGCACAAGAAAAGCCAACAGATGACAACTATCCATAAAACTTTTGTTCAGATGTCATATATTTAATTTACACTGCCCAATTTACTGTGTATTGTATGAGTTCTGCTAAAACCAGAAAGCTGAATTTGAGATTACAAATTATGTAAATCTTATTCACAGAGTTTGCAGATATCATACAGGGCTTATAGAGGTCTGTATCCTTATGGAACAGCAACTCAAGGCCAGGCATGATTAGCTGGACTTCTCAAATGTCACTAGTATTCCATATAACTGAATGAAGATCATAGTGAAGGGAGTTGCAGTCAATATAGTCAATGAAGTCTATCAATTTCATTGTAAAATGCTACACATAGTAATCTGGATTGTGGAGATTTAAAGTTAAAATGTGTTCAATCTCTAGTCTGTGTCTCTGTTCTGGGCAGAGGGCTTGTTATTCTGGACACCGGCAAAACAAAGATCTTAAAAACAGATACCATAGAAGCAAATGTCTTTTCTAAAGACACAGAAGAAATCTGTAATAGATGTAAATCTGTATCCAATTCTGTTGATCAGATTCTGGTTCTTCAATACCAACCCTTCTCCTCTGGTGTTATTTTCCTTGACAACATTATTTTGGGGTAAACATAATATCATCATCATTTGCTACAATATTATGACCACACCGTATTTTACATTTTATGTATTTTTAGCCTTTAAATTCTACTGACATATAAAAAATTATATATATTTGTAAGTATATATAACAGACAAACTAATCAATTGAGTTGTCCCTTTAATTGCAAACAACTGATCACATAATTTAGGCTGTCATGTACTAGAAGTTGTGGGGTTTTTCTATATTTGTGATGTACTTTTCATCATTATGCTGTCTATAATGAAACAAAACACCAACATATTTGTTCTTTTCAAGAGGCTCAGAAAATTTCCCACTAAATCAGTTGGCCTCTATCTTACTGATTGCAGGTAGAAATAAGAATCATTTATCTTTGTCTTTTTAGTGTGATATTAAAGCCCTGAACAATGGAACTATATTTTCTGCTTGCTGCATGAAACCCCATGTACATTTTTCGTTTTGCCAGTATCCCGTGTGTGAAGGCATCAGACACCTTGCACTTGGCCAGATGGTAAAAAGGCACATTTGGCCATTTTCCTAATTTTTGGGTTGCCTGTGTTACTTTGTGTTCTATTTCCCTTTTACTTGTTTGCTCTTGAATGTGTTCCCCCGTGCCCTTGCTTTGCCATAAAATTGTCTTTACTCAAAGCAACAGCAAGCTGTGTGTTCCTGTTCTATAGGTTTGACACTGTATTCTCTCAGTGGGTTTCCCTGCACCTGCTGTAAAATCCATATTCTAAGGCTTCTTTTTCTCCAATGTTGAAGTATTTTTTATTTTTGGAATATGTCAACAGATGTGATGGAAGATAATGAGATGTGGTACCACAATGAGATTACAGTTGTCAGGGGGGAGGAACTGTGCAGAATAGATGACCCATGCAAGATGTATACTGGTTGTCCACCTGTAATCAGGATGATTTTCAGTACACTGTCTGGATTAGATGAGCAGATTAATTAAGTTAATCAAATTACTAGAAGTTAACAAACCCACTCAGTTATAAGCTATAAATACAATCAGAAGGAGAACTTCATTTGCTTAAACTGCAATAAAAACATTGCATGACATCATGCTTGCTTGATGCGATACATTTTCGTTTAAGTAAATACAACACAAGTAAGTGTTTAGCAGTTCAAGAAAGGTTATGTTGTTTTGAAAACTGAAGATTAAATTCTCCTCATTAAAGTTTAGATACTAAAATGGTGTCTAAATTGGAAATATATCTGTTGTAGTTTCTTTCTATAGTTCAAGAAATTAAACACTTTCTGGAAGTTTTGTGTCTTCAGGTCATCTTAAATTTAGGCACTAAATGACAGCGTCCACAGTAACACAGTCATCTAAGGTCACATTTTAGTCACCAGAGAGGTAACCAGTGCAGCAAATGGAGCCTTCTGTGAACTAAGTAACTCTCTAGATTGTATTTAGCAGAATTTCATTGAGTATGATAAGTTGTCAGACTCTCAGTCCATATTAATATGGCTAAACTATAGACAGCTACAGTTACAAATTCAGTCCCAGCCTAGGAGTGAATTTTGTTTCTTACACATGCATTTCAACTGCCTAAATATAGGCATCTAGTGGACAGTGTAGATACAACATTCACTCAGATGCAGAAGATATGGGACAGAACATGGAAGAGACAAGTGCTTCTTCTGAAGCAGCAGCCGGAGGAATCTAAAATTATGCCAAATATCTATATATGGGCACAGGGAACATTCTTTACGTGTCTACAGGTATAAGCCTCTACTTAACAAGTTACTGAAGAGACACCCTCATACGCAATGGATGGCAATAGATACGTTTTAGTTTGGATAATGTAGCTAGATAAAGATCTGTGTCTGACACAGAATGTGTCATGAAAAGCTCTATACTCTCACAAATACATGTAGACTAACCAGTAGTACAGCCACAACTTTTACTCTAGAAAAAAAGTGAGAGGTGCCCCATCCCAGCTTCTGCCAGCAAACCTGTGCCCCTGCAAACAGCCATAGGTGCCGTTCAATTCTGAGGTCATGTAGTCTGCCTCTTCCAGTTTACCTGGAAATACATTAGACTAGAAAGTCTCTTCCTTACATACACAGGAGAGTGCTGTACTGCACAAATACATTTTCTTTCGGCCATTGCTTTATGACAGGGTGCTGCCTGTCATAAACACATGTTATAACCCACGAGTTTTTAGAGGTTTTTTGGTGTGTGCTCTCACAAACTGTGAGAGCTGGCAGCTGTGGATTATGACATTCAGTTTCTCAGTTCTTGACTAAGATAAGGTCAATATGCTTTTGTGACAATTTTTCTTTTTTTCTTTCTTTTTTTTTTTTCAGGTTTCTTTCCTCTATGCACTGTATTGTATGGAATTATATCTGTATCATAGCATGTTTCTGTACAATTTTCCACATGAACAAAGAAGAAGGGAAATAAAATTATCTAATTACTTGATATTGTTGGAACCAAGTAAAATTGATTAGAGTAGTACAGCATAGTTTAGATTTTTATAACTCAGTAGTTCAATGTTAGAGGGAGTTGTCATGTTGTCATTGCTATTGCATGCAGCACACAACTGTTGAGATTTTGCTTTGACAAAGATATGTCTACTTGAGCTGAACTGTAATTGAAAGTAGTGAGCAAAAATAGAAATACCATGTGATCCTAGTCTTTATTTCTGTGGAGTATTTATTCACTGAGTTCCAATTCATTGTAAATGTGACCCTCAAAATCTATCCTTAGAATGTAGAATTGCACATTAGACTTAGAGCTTCACTAGACAATGATAATAGAAAAACTGTGATGATTATATTTTTCAGTTATTTTCTGATATGATTTGTCCCTGTCAGATGTTATAAAGACTTTCAGGTGTGCTATAAGTAGTTATAGTTTTCTTGGAGACAGTGGTCACATCCCAAGGAAATTACTTTGGAAACCATTTTCTATGCCTGACACATAGTCAAGAGAACATTCGATATGCTAAAACTGCCTCCCAAGTGTCTGTATTGTATACAGGACACCACTTAAACACACATGCACACACACACAGAGAAGTATTTTACACTGTGAAGTATTTCAGAAATATACCATTGCGCTCTACAGTCTTAGTGTCTAAGCACTCAGGTGTGTACAATTCATTTGTTAAGTGGGGTGAAAAATTAGGTATGCTATATTTGGTTAGGACAATGAAGCAAAACATTCTAAGGAACCAACTCCTCAGAGAAAGTCCAAAATGAAGATTGTTTTGGTTTTTTTTTGTAAAAGAGTTTTTGAAACTGCACATTTGATATTTTCACCTCACGTTTTATGCGAATAGTTATTATTTTCTTGGAGCTGTGGATGTTCAAACTTCATTATTTCAATTTTCTCATTTCGTGAAAATTATCTTTGAATATGCCTAGTGCACTTATTTTGGAGCATTGCAAGGAAGATACCTCTTAGAGAAATATTAATCCATAACTGTTCGGCCAAACGTGTACTGTCGCAGAGAGAGAATGGGTCAGAGAAGGCATGATCCATGGTCCCTGTACAGATTTTACATGGAGTACCATCTTGATCTCTTTATCAAATGGAGGCATTTTCTCTCTCAAATCCAGGTAATGCTTTTAGTTTTGACTTGGTTTCACAGCATTCTTCCAAATTTGCATTTTGGAAGTTGCACAGTAGCTGCCTGTGTGTGAAGCATCCGTGGGTGGGAAATCTGTAGGATAATTTGTCAAAAAAACATACTTAGAAACAATTTTGTTTTGGAATGCAGGAGAACTCCAACATTTAATCTCAAGCAGCTGTAGGGTGAAGATATTTTCCCCTCCTACTCCCTAAGCATTGAGGGAGACTTAGTCCACATTCCTGAAAACACCCACTCATTCTTAATATTAGTAAGAATACTCTTAGTAGAAATTCATTATAGTAAAATTAAGTATGTTCAAGACAATTCAAAGGTGGAGTGTCTTTTTAAAAATTATTTCACCAGGTAAATTAGGTTAATATATCAGAGAACAGATAAAATAGATAGTTGTGTTAGTTTATACGAGTCATGGATGTCCTACAACATCTTAAAGGTATTCTACAGCAGGATTTTTTCCTCTTAGATATTAGAAAAGCTTAAGAAAGTGCAGAAAGGTTAGTATATAAGAGGCAGCACAGAAAATATTTCCAGCTGGAAAGTATAGATCTGACAATATCTCATTTATAAACTGGGAAATTTTAGCAGAATTATACCTGTCAAGCAAGTATTAAGAAGTCAGATATTGACCATTCAGTTTTCAGAGAACCTCTGTGATTAAAATATCAGTAGTCATGTGAAACATCACACAGATTATGTGTCCCATTTTAGACAGGAGTCAGGGAGTCAATTCAGATATTTAAGAAAACATGGTCCAGAAGTACGAACATCACCAGAGAGATGGTCATAAACAAGCTGTAGAAAGTATGTTATGGTGCACAGGAAAGATGCATTGTAATGACCTGGAGTCATGGTATTTGCAAGGCAAAATAACTTTGTGATGGGAAGCTCACCTAAGAGAATGTAAACTCTCTTGAAGATTCATGGGCACATAGAATGCTCTTCAAGAGACAACATACAGAAGCAAATGGGATGATCTCGAAAATCTGCACTTCTCATCTAGCAAGCCTCACATGGTAAAAGATAGAGTTTCACTCTTTTTCGTGCGTAGCTGCTTGAAATTGTATCAAAATTTTGAGAATTCCTGTGAGAAACTAAGTAGTCTCATTTCTCACTGATGACAGTGGAGTTAACAAGGCTCAGTGATGTGCAGGACTGTAGCAATAAATGATTGCAGAGAATCTTTTTTTTTTTTTTTTTTGAAATGGAGTTAGGAACATTCTGCAAGCTTGAAAGTTCATATCCAGGAATTTATTTATTTAAACTCATAAAATAATCCTAATAAACACATTATTTTTTTCTATTACATCCATAAGAAAATCCCACTTTTCTAAATAAAACTATTTTTCTGGAGCTGCTAGTGTTACTTCCATATTGAACACATTTTACGTTTAGCTCATTACATTATTAAGCACAAAACAATTTCTCTAGTTCTGAAGTAGTACCTAGTATCAGTAGAATGTTTTGCTAACTGAATGATCCAGCAATAAACTGTGTCATAGTGAAATTTTGTACTCTAAAATCTTGACAGAAACTACAGCAAATATTTTTCATTTTAAAGAATATTTTATTGAGAAATGAACATGAAACCACCACGAATATAAACTTTTCCTATTTTATTCATAGTGAGTTACATAATTGCTATAATCTAAATTATTTTAAATAAAATACAATGTAGTGTTTTTGTGGGTTTTTTTGGTTAACTTCTCCTGTTTGACACTACTACATGTCATTTCTATCGTGTAATTCATCCAAGGATGTGATAATGTTTTATAAACTTGAATTGATTAAACCCACGGTAGTCTCACATGGAGGGAATGGAACACAGGAGTCATTTTGCATGTGACTTAAATGCAAACACCTTTGTAATAAAATGTGCCAGCTCTTTTAAGACTTCATAGCATCATTAGGCAGTAGATCAAGATAAGGAGAGATTAATATTCAACTAAAACTACAACATTATTGGACATAAGTAAAACCTGCTTGCTTATATTGTGGTTTAATCAAGGTACTAAAAATAAGTCATAAAATTATATATAAAGCATTTATTCTTTTATTTGTTCATCCTGCCTCTGGGTAGACAACTAATCTGCAGAAGGAAATCCCCTGAATTTCTAAACTCTTCTTATTTTTACTGTTCATTGTAATTAACATATCTGACTCTTGTAAGGTGATAATAAGAAAAATATTTTCTGCTTTCTAGTTTCTGTACTTAAGGCATTCTACAGAATGCTTTATAATTGCTTTATAAGAAGACTTTCTTCAATTTTATGCTAATGCCATCTACCTGTAGTTATTTTACCTGATCTATCATACTATAGAATGACTTATGTTTTAATTCATCTCTGATAAAGAGAAAAAGGGCATTCTGACTCCTAATCAGGATGAAATAAAGAAACATATGGAACTCAACATCATGAATGTATAAAAAAACCCAATCCAAACTAATTTAAAATCCTAAGTGTGATAAAGAATTAAAAAATGTCTCCCTGGGAACACAGTACGTCCTGATTTGTTTTGGTAGAAGATCACCTTTGAAAATTACATTCTGCAGCCAAGACACACGGGGATCAGCAGACTTAGCCTTGGCATATGATTTTTCGTAAAATTTGATATGTTTACATTTAAGTAACATAATTTCAGTCCCTTAATAATATGTTTAAATGACTTAGTTGCTCGAACTTATTTCCAAATACGCTTCAACTCTTGATTTTGTGAAAAATATCCTGTTCTGTTCTATTCCAGTCCCTTCTTTGTTGTCTTAGCCCTAACAAGTGAGCAAACATACACCTGCTTTATGTTCCTTCTACTCATTCATTTTAATTAATCTTGCAACTCTGCTGCTTTGAAGTACACATTTTTCTGTGAAGTAAGGGAATAGTTATAATGTTGGTTTTATAAATGAAGGCAAAAGCGACAGAAAATGCCATTCTTTGAGAGGATTCACAATTCTTTATTTCCACCTCAGAACTTCTTTTTGTGTTGTCACTGTAAATGCTTTGCTTGTATGAAACAAATGAAGTATATATATATTGCTGCTAATATCACAGTGTAAGCATACATACAAGGAATAGCAGTAGGACATCTATAGATTATTTCAGGCTAGCACCAATCTTCTGAAGTATGTTAAAAGAAACTAAGTTGTTCACTTCTAAGGTAGAGACAGAAGTAGTTATTAGTGAGGATAAGTATTCAGTTTTAGATTGTTGTCTTGTTAAGTTATTAGGTGGAAGAATGTGACGCATGATCATGATTATCATGCCGGGAATGTGTTTAGTTTGTGCTTTGATAGCAGCTCAAGGCTCTGTAATCCTAAATCAAACTGGACTGTCCTTTCAGAGAACATGTTCTCACCATCTGCCAGCTTAGTAAGTGATACAGGACATCCTCTCCTTGCTCATTTTCTTTTGGGACCTCTCTTACACTTCTCTTACAACCTTCCTTACACTTTCTTCCATGAGACAGAACTTTCTCCAACGTTGTTCTTTCACATACACCCCAATAGCATACGCACACATTTGATCCAAATTAAATATCTGTCTATGTCTCTGCCATGTTTGAGAACATCAATAACAGTGGAGAAGAGGCAATGGTTGGGGTAGTACGTAAGACCTTCAGCACCTGTTGGTTAGAAAGAGAATTAAAACAGCCTACAATTCTCCACTTCTCTTGTCATTGTGAAGGGATCGGAGTAAGAGGCACATGACATATTTATTGCTCTCTATTATTCAGCAATGGCATATTTTGTAATTAGGGATTGATTTTTTGGGGGAGGTGAGGGTGTATGTTTCATTTGAGCCTGCATCTGAACCAACAGAACAGTTTTGACATCTCTATTTCAAACAATTGTGAGATGTTTCCTAAAATAATCTCAGAAATTTGGGGAAGGAGTTATGGAAACTCAGTTGAAAAATTAATTGCATTAAGTTTTCTTCTAAGTGGAGAAAAGATTTGGAAGGCCTTCTGAGAGGATGACTCACCTACTGTTACATTAAAACTCCTGCTATGACCAAAAGGGAGTACACACCATGTATATGGAACCAAAACCTCAGTTAGTCCAGCTAACATTTTAAAAAGAAAGACCTTTCCCCAGCCCCTGGCAGGTCACTTCTGCCATGGGGGCCACACTGCTGCAGGTTTGGAAGGGGTGAAATCAGAAATCAGAGTTATTTTTTCCATTTGTTATAGATGAAGAATAGGTCAATGCCCTTCTAAAGCATCACAGCTGTACACCCACAATTAGATGGGATTATCTAATCTAAAATGTGTTAAAAGCTTGGGGAAGGGGTATGTTTGGGGTATTTGTTTATTACATTTTTAAATTTCTATTTAAATTGTTGCATATAAGATGTAATTTCTAGTGACTGCGAAGTACTGTTAAGGTTAGACAAGTTATCTACAATTTCAAAGGAAAGATGAATTAATTATGTCTCCATAAATTGGGCTGCTTGTAAAATGGAAATGATGAGAATTTTCTGTGCTTGAAACTAGGAAGATTTTACTCAATGACTTCATTGTGAGCAAGTATTTTAATGAAACACTGCAAAGCTTATAAGAAAATTTAACTGGCATAGCTGAGAGCTTAGCATACATGTTTGTCACATTTCTTCCCCTCCCCCCCCGCCCCCCCACCCGCCGGCAACAATTGAATGCTTAACCAAGCAAATTTATTGTTATTTGGTATGGAGTAGTATTAAATCAGATATACAGAACCTTTCCTTGGAAAGCTCCTTTTGATTTTGGTCCTCCCGTAGGCTGTGGCAGGTGGAGAGAGATATTGAGAACAACATGTGAGAGGCTCAGGATCCCACCAGTGGAGTCTCCCGAGCTTCCTTTGCTCTGTTGCTAAGGAACAGGACAATCATACAGCTGCTGCTCCTCGATCTGGAAACCACAACACCTAAAATGGGATTGAGAACTGTCTGTTTTCATGTTGAGGAATTGTAAGTTTTAAAGCGTGAAGCCCAGATTTCTCTAAAGCATAAAAGAGAAAGGAATCAAAAAAAAAGATGGGGGGGGGGGGGGCAATCTTACTAAAAATGTCTTAAGTAAGCTGCTGCTTTCTTTTGTTTAGAGCTATATGTGTATAAATACAGCTATTTATAATCTGCTGCTGCAATCATTATGCCAGTATATTCAGTGCAAAATTTTTTGTAAATAGTGCCGTGACTCAGGAGACACAGAATTTTTGTCAAGGGCAGGCACTGTACAACTTGATTCTCCTTTATACCTTTCAGATTTTTGTGACTTCAAGAGTCACTGGTCTTGAAATTTACAGTTATGAAGGCCATAACTAATACTACGGCCTGTTTTTATTGGTACTTACAAATACTATATAAATGAAAATCTCCTCAAATGGTCACAGTACTGACCAGAACTTTCCTTGCCTCATATAGCTCATGATTATGAAAAGATAACAGACAGTTAGGTTGATATTTAAGTTTGTAGTTGGAAAGAAAGGTCACAGTAAAGCTGAGACTTTTGCCTCAATTCATAGTCTCAAGCATGGGAATATAGATAGGACTAAAGATGGCAACACCTACATCTTAAAAGTAATGACAGCATTCTGAACAGAAGAGCCCTAAACAGCATTTAAAAAGAGGACACAGATGCTATAGGTTTCTTCATAATCCTTACACTGGAGTGTGACAGGTGTTTCCATGTTTCCATTGACAAAGTCTGAATTATTACATATTAGGCATAAATTATGTTGTGTCTCTATGGTCACTGTTATATATGTGTTTCTGTGCATATGTAAGAGTATATTTGCACATATGACTGCTATACAGAGACAAAAATTTATAGCAAGCTAGGCTTAAATTGTTCTACAAGGTAATTTACTTTTGACAAGTACTTTCAGGATGAATAAAATAAAATAAAATAAAATAAA
>VWZK01009241.1:278-13105 GCA_013396935.1 Baryphthengus martii
AGAAGCACTCAAGTCTCTCTTTGCAGAGAAATTTTGACTTTGGATTAAAATTGTTTATTTTATATATTATTTTCCATAATATCTGAAATATCCAATATTAGCAAGTATTCTCTACTAGCCCGACTTTACTCTCTCCTTTTCAGTCGATGATGACGCACTCACACTTTTGACATCACAGCTAGTTGCTTTATAACTTGATCCTCCATGAATATACAAGAAAACTAATTTCACAAAATGTAGCTGTGAAGGCGTGAATGAATCTTTTATGTACTCATTAATTAATCAACTTGTTTAGAAAGTTTCACCTTAACAAGAAAAATAGTGATTATGCTGCAAAGGACTTCCACTGACAGATGCCTTTTTCCAAAACACTTCATGGACCTTCTGCAAGTGAAGACAGTAGACACCTAACACTTCTGAGAGCAGAGTTAAATGGATTGCATCGAAAAATAATGTTTTCCCATAATTCTTACCTTTCATTTTATGGTTATATATGTGCTGAACTTTTCCTAAAAGTTACAGGCTTAGTTTGTTTCGGTTTTGTTGTTGTTTTTTTCGTTTGTTTGTTTTTTGTTTATGAATGTTGTTTTAAGCCTCTTCTTGGAATATGGGGGATAACTCAGCTTTTATGCTGCAGTCAGTGGGATCTTTCCTCTCTTTTTTATAGATGTCCAACTGTGCTTTTATAAAATGCATTATATTTGAAAGACTGTCCCACTGAAGAAATGGGAGAAAAAGCAGCCACTGCAAATATGTCTGTTGCTGGTATGAGGAAGGCAGGTGATATTTAAGGCATAAAAGTTTGCTATCTAACAGCAACCCTGTAGATGATTCTCAAGATATCCTTTCTAGGGACCTAAGGTGGCCTTTTGGATGGCCTTATAAAGTGTGGCTGAAAAATGCAATGATGTCGAGTTCAAATTTTAGCCTAAGCATGCTGTGCTTTGACTGTGTTTGGAGTCCCTGCTGGGAAATGTGAATGAGAAGAATGTTCTATGGGACTTTCCCATCTCCCACAGAGCTTGAAAGGATGCAGGGATTATCTTCCTTAATTTCTCCATATTTCCAATGAATCTGCATGCAAAGAAGGCACACAAAGCTTCCCTGCTGCCACAGAACACTCTCTGGCAGCTTTTCCCCTTCTGTGCCTCCCTACTCTGCCCATGGGGAAAGAGATTGGGCAGGGATGGAAGTACAGAGGTTCTGCTGTGCTGCTCAGTAGACAAAGATGGTTATGGAATCCTCCCCCTGGCAAATGAAGAATTTTGGTGTACTTCAGCTCTGTGAAGAGAAAAATGTTCTCTGCAGGTTTTCTAGAAGGTTGAAAGCCTAAATCAATGAAAAGGTCAAACTAAGGTAAAAACAAGAAGGTGCTGAAAGCTTAAGGCAGCTCTTGCCCACGGGTCCAGTTTAAGGGCATTTGAGAGTACAGTGGCACCCACTGAAGCCACAAACCTTTTTTCTCCTTAGGAATTTATCTTACAAATGTTAAATAGCTGATAGATACTTGTGTAAAATCCAAAGACAAATGCAACACTGCTGTTTAAGTGACTAGAATATGTCCATTTAGTTTAATGTTTTAAGGAAAAGAAATTGTGTTAGGTAAGGGTGCTGAGGAATTCGTTTCCTTTGGTAAACTACAAATAGTTTTAATGAAATCATTGCATTTAGTTGCAGTTTCAAGGAAAGTAAAAACAAATGTTCTTAGAGGTTCAGTGTATAGCACCTTCAAAATAATTTTAACAGAATTTATCATTCAGTACTTAGAGACACTAAATGTCACTACTGCTCACCAACAGTAAAACTAATGTTCCTGTTTGCAAGTATTGTTCTCAATGCCTTTACTTTTTTCTCTTCATAAAACTATATTTAAATTATCTATATTGTAATAAAACTGTGGTAACTATAGAAATGCTAATATAAAATCATGGCCCAAGATGGTTTATTATGACATGATCTTTGCTACTGTGGTTACGACAAGTTTATTGTAGTTATAAATACAAATAAACTATACTGTAGTTTTATCTCAGTATCTCTATTTTAACACAAATGCACTTTATGAAACAGTAGCTCTTATAGTTTCTTGGTAATGAATGCTACAGTGAATGCTAACTACTCGGATTTTATGCCATTCATCCTGAGGCTGGAAGAACTTAAAAGCAGGTGAGAAATAGGATGAAAAAAAGCAAAATGGTTTTTACTTTAAAGAAATCTGATGATTTTTTTATAGAACCTCAGGATTGTTTAGGTTGGAAAAGACTTTTAGGATCATTGAGTCCAACCATAAACCTAACACTGCCAAGTCTACTGATATACTATATCCCTAAGTGCCACAGCTTTTAAATACTCGCAAGGATGGTGACTCAATCACTTCTTTGGGAAGTCTGGTCCAAAGCTTGACAATCCTTTCAATGAAGAAATTTTTCCTAATATCCAATCTAAACCTTCCCTGATGCAACTTGAGTCCATCTCCTCTTCTCCTGTTACCTGGGGAAAGAGACCAAAATCCACCTCGCTACAACTTCCTTAGTTATAAAATGCAATAAAATATTCCCTGAGACCTTATAATCTTGTGTCTTGGTTCCCAATAATTTGGTGAAGTCTAAAAGGTGCTTCTGAGATCTTCTAAAGGCAAACTTTATGTGAGTACTATAATACATGCATACTTAAAAGTGTTCGTAACTTTGGCTACATATAAACAGAAATTTATATTCTTGCATATTTCTAATTTGTTTTTATATATACATACATGTAGAAATATATATGGCACCAACTATATGACATACTTGTATTCTATTGTCGTTTATTTATAACTGCAAATTATAATTCATATCATTAGCTATTTTTCTATTTTTCATTTTTTTTTTTGTTCTAAAAAGGGATGTTATTGCATTAAAAGGAAAAGAAAAAGAAGACATTTCTCTTACGGAATATTCTTTTATTCCATCTGTACACTGTAGAAAAGAAAAAAATATGTATATAGGGCACAAAGGAGCACTTAACAAACTGAGAGAATCTTTTTGTTCTGTGTTGTGGTTTGATAAGAAACCAAAACCTAACAGAGTGTCCTAGAGTGATATGTTACAAGTTATCTGCTTTAGACAGAATATCATATGAACAGTTGGATTTAAGAGTCTAGGAGAGAAAGCATAAGCAACATGGGACCTACACACAGTGATACAATGAAACGTCACCATTTAATTTTCTTGCTTCTGTTGAGCATAATATTGATGGTTTAGTTGCCCATAGACAGTTTTCATATAAGATTTGAGAAGACGTTCAAGCCATATCACCACATTTTACACCTTGAGTATTTTCAGAAGAAATAATATGCTTTTGCTGGTATTTAATTGATGATTTTTATTTTTTTTTTATTCCCAGAAAGTTTTGATGTTTATTGGACCATTTGGATCTTTTTTATTACCCAAAAGTTTTGATGTTTATTGGACCATTTGGATTTTTGACGATTAATTACTAGGCACAGGAGATCAAAATATGTCCACAGAAGTGAATAATAAATTTAAAATTGCACTACCAGGACCTGGACATTCTAAGCACCTCAGAAGAGTGAATATGAAGAATTCTGAATTCTTTCTCATGGTGAGGACAGATATATGTGAGTGAACATTTCTTTCAGTGTGTCTGATTTTAATTCTTGCTGAAGCACACAGATCCTAAATGATGAAAAAGAACAGAAGTAATGCAGTTGAAATAATTTTGTTCCTAACTGGTTTGATGACCGTAGTTGATATGTACTGATTATGTGAGGGTGAAATATCGTGAAAGCCTAACAGCAGGTCTCAAGCAGCATATAGAAAAGGTCGAATTAATTACTTTCTCAATAATAACTCTAATAATCTTCCATGTAAGCTATATAAGGTGAAACTTTTGATTTGGAAAAGTTAAATATGGGTCACACCTCAAGTAATTTCATGGCTGGAAATAAAACAGGTTTCTTACAACTATAATCCTAGCTATTTCTCTTTGTCTTGCAACATTTGATGCTACAGTCCAATTAGCTGTACTACGTGTCACCAGTGGATAAGTGAAAACTTTGCCTTAATTATGTTTTGATTATATTTTCAGTAGTCTGTTATGGGTCAGAGGTGTGATTTATGGTATGACAGAAGGTGTTAAAGTACCACCTGTTCTGCTCCATAATACTTACTCTTTTTAATGGAATAAAGGTCGCAGCAGGAATTCCTTTAAACATCCAAAGGAAATAATTTAAAAGATCATATTGCACACTACAGATTTTATAGGGCATTCATACCATATAGGCTGTTTTCACCTTTCTTTTGTGATTTTAACTTCTCTTTAGATCTCTCATCTATCTATGAGATAATGGTGATGATGGATTTAAACTTAGGTTTGGAGCACAAAGGTCTCCTATCTCAGTGTTTTTGCTTTACTAAAGGCTGTTATACAATACTGCTTTGAAACAGAAAACAACCTTGAAAAGTGTTTAATCTTTATCTGAATTCTAAGGTACCGCATATTTCTGCTTTTAAAGCCTAGTAAGGCTAGGATACCTAAACCAATAGAATCGTCTAATAATTTGGTGGCTAGCATTGGTGCATAAAGGCAAAAGACCAAACCAAAAAAGCACAGGGTAACTGAGAATATCTGGCCTACGTGAAAAGAAATGATGCTTTTTTTTTTTTTATCTCCTCTCTAGGACAGTTAGATTTGGCATCTGTAATACTACAAGAGTTACAAAGAGATGAGTGATTTATAATTAATTTCTACATGAATATGACTGTATGACTAATAGGAAGAAACACTTGCATGTAGTACAAGTGCACTGCTAGCACTAAACTCTTCTAATAATGGGTTATACTAAAGAAATGTGTTAAAATTTATGTGCAACAAAGAATAATGTGAATTTTTTTTGATTCCTCTTTAGCATGAAACTAAATAAGAGTTCTCTTAGGGAATCAAAACAAACAGGTAAGTGCAAATCATCTACTACTGTCCTAAATATCCTGATAGTAAATATTTGTAGGTGATCAGCTTCTGCTGATTGGGAAATGACAGAAATTAAACCAAAACCTAGCAGTCTGGTAATAACTACCACCAAAATACTTGAGTGAAGCAGTTAATTTGCATCTTCATTTGGATTCTCTAAGTGATCTCTTTTCTTTTTTTTTTTTTAAATTCATATCAACAGTATTTTAGTTATTAAAATATTTACATTTTTAAGGAATTTAAAGTTTAGAAGATTTCACCTTTTTGCAGATTTATGCGAGAGCCAGATGTCTACACACCATCACAACGTGGTTCTGTGAGTTGAAAGCTGTTTCTGAGATTCATGAAGTGGATTACTGATGATTTCTTCTTCTTCAGTCTTCAACTGCCCTTCCACTTGAAATTCTGTTGTTTAGCATTTTGTCATTATAAGCAGATGTAATAAAAATTAGGTAGATCACTGCTTGTTAAAATCCTTGAAAATTTTTTTATCATGCATTTTCCCTGGTCTAAAAGTGCTACAAGTCTTTGTTATGAATGATCTCTGTAACTAACCTGCTCAGGGTAACACATTTAAATATTTAGCTCAAAGCTCTCTCATTTACCTTTTTTTTTTTTTTTTTTTCTGGTAAAAAAAGAAGTTTCTGTGTTAATGGTACTTTTCAAACTAACCATCTATTATAATCCCAAAGAGCAAGAATATATTTCTGTATAAAACCACAACCCTTAAGAAAGTTTTCAGTGTTTGAACAGTTCAGAAAGAAATAACTACCGTATTTCTAGCATGGTGTGAACATTGGCTTGGTGATAACAGAAAATGCATGGGCTTATGGAGTTTGTGGGAATTAGCTGCCTGTCCCACTGAAAATCAATGGAATGTGTTGCTAACTATAATAAAGCCCACTTTGAAGATGCTACTACTGCATGCAGAATGCTAAAACTCTTGTATTTGTGTTTCTGTATGATCTACAGCAGCACTTTTATAAAATTCTTTTTGTCAAGAAAAGTTTGTGAAATGATAATAACTCACTGTTTAAGATCTTGTCTATCTCAAAAGGAAAAAAAAATAATATCTCATTAAATGTTTGGAATATTAGTAGTGACAAAAATTATTAAAGTACATGGCTTACAGAAACCAGAGTTTAAAAGAGAGTATAAAAAGTCAGTAATGATGCATGGTAATATTACAGGGAAAACGTAATATAATTGGGAGCTAAATGAGAAGCTAATCGTCACTGAATCCATCAATGACAGGACTAGGGTCAATTCACCCAAAACCCAAAAGTAAATGGAAATTCACCCTAAAGTAATTGGTTACTGACATGTCTAGAATCAATCAAAAGTCAGTAATGAGCTAGGAATACTAGTTCCCTTTATTCACTTATGTGTAATAGAGTTGTCAGTTTTTCAGTATATATGAAATACAAGCTTTAGTATGTGAAGGGTCTCCAAAAGAGAGTAAATGTTCTTTTGTCAGATGGGAACAAATCTTCTTTTTTCCTTCTGGATCCCTGATTCAGAGAGTAGACACTAAGCTGTTTGCAGTATCCTGTCCTCAAAACGAGCACTGGATTATATTTATTTAAGGTTTTAACACCCGCTGTCAGCCTCTAGGTCCTCTGAGATCCACACTATATATCTGTCTGCTGCAGATATTTCTGAACCCAATAGGATCTGGCATAAGGGCAAGGACTTGCTATGAGAGGAAGCAATTAGTGACTGAATAGAATGAGAGCTGTTTCTACCCCTCTACTCATTGTTGATATGATAATGAATGAAATCTGGGGGCAAACCTGAGCCATCAGTTCTCAGAGCATATATCACCTTACCAGCCCTGCTAGGGGTTTTAATCTCTGTCCTCATGTCATCTCACAGATAGGGATGATCATCCGAGTTCCCCAAGGAAAAGCTGAAAGAAGCCTCAATGAGGCTCTGTGATGGGGTCTCAATCATCCACTGGGTGATGTTCTTGTGTTTGGTCCCCTCCTGGGCTGTGCCACAGCCACACCACAGCCAGGCATTCCACTGATTAAAATTTGGCCTCCTGGCTTGCCCATAGGCCTGCCTCATTTGCAGATTCATCTTAGTGGTCACTGAGCTCCTGGTAGACCACCATCAGGCCTATGATATGTGCTGTACTTGGGGATAGTAGGATTTGTCCTTGTAAGGGATGCCACCGCCTCTTCCTTCCTTGTATTGTTCTCCTTTGCAGGGCAGCCTGCCTTTGCTGATCCCTTTTCAAAATGCTCAGAGAAGCATTTAACAATGCTTCTTGCATTTGGGAGTTCAACAGTTTTACAGACCAGTATGCGGAAGTTCGCCCGGTTTACAGACGGAAACATCTGCATGGACTTGGAAAGGCAGGTCTTGAGTGTAAGCCAAATTAATTCCACGATGTAACCCTGATCCCACAAACTGAGGGCAAACCTCAAACAAAGAAGCAGAGGCTGATAAAGCTTACAAATATGTCCCCAAAAAGAATTTATGACCACAGATGATGGATGCTGAGCTCAATCCCACTATATGTCAGTGAACACGAAAATAGCATCTTGAGAAGTCACAGATCAATCAACAAGACAGACAGATCAGTCAACAAGACAAACAGAAGATGTCAAATAGCTAGTAAAATTAATTCAAATATGTTACCTTAGCAAAATCAATAGGTTTTGTGATGTTGTGCAAAGTAAAACAGAAAAGATGTTTTCCTCAATTCACGCCTTAAATCCCTCCCTCTTAAAATCAGGAAAACATGTACACTGTAGAGATGCCATTGTGGGTCTGTTTATGTATCCTTCTAACAGACGAAGAAAGAACAAAATTAAGGGAACTGCTTTTATGACATTATGAGCACCCTTATTTTATTCAGGACTCCTCAGTGTACTTTAACTGCCTATTTCCTTTTCTTTACTGTGTCACGCTAAGCAGATTTTGTATTCTATACAAAATACTGACAGATTTTAGTAGTAGTTGATGGGATCTCTGTTTATATGCTTTGGTACTGGAGTCATGCAGCACAAAGTGTGTGTGGTGGGTTGACATTTACTGAGCGCCAGGTACCCACCAAGTCACTCTATCACTCACTCCCCTCTACTATACTAAGCACAACAAGTAGAGAGAGAATGAGATGAAAAGCTCCTGTGGGGTATGATAAAGGCAGTTTAATGGAAAAGCAGAAAAGCAAAAAGCAAGGCCACGCACACAAAATAAAAGAAAACAAGACTTTATTCTCTACTTCCCATCAGCAGGAGATGTCTGGCTTTCCTGGGAAGCAGGTCTCTGCTATGCATAGCAGTTGCTTGGAGGACAAGTGTCTTCTCAAATGGATGCCCCCAACTCCTCCTCCTTTTTTCCACTTTTATGCCTGAGATGACATCATATAGTGTAGAATATCTCTTTGGTCAATTTGGGTCAGCTGTCCTGACTGTGTCCCCTCCCAGGATCTTGCCCACTGAGGTAAGGTGGAAGATGTTGGAAAGACAGCCTTGGTGCGGTGTGAGCACTGCTCAGCAGCCACAGCACTGGCATCTTGTCAACAACCTTCTACCTCCCAATACACACTATAAGAGCTGCTATGGGGAATATTAACTCCATCTCAGCCAGACCAAATACAGTATGGTGCTGTCTCTACGAACAGCTCCTTGGCAGTGTAAAACAAAATTTAACTTACTCTCTAATTTTGCAAAAACATCAAGTCTTTGGTTAGAAGTCAAATGATGATTAGGTACCCTTCCTCCACATCACCAAAATTCAGAGGTGTGTATGAGGAGCTACCAGGGGCTGCCAAAACCATTTCAGATGTGAAAAGCATATCAAAACATAACACACAAAGAGCATTAGTTCTAATGAGACACACAGTCTAATCATTTGTTTGCTTTTTGAATGATTTTTTTTTCATTCACAAGGTCTTTTGCATCTCATTTAGACAAATGCTTACGAAAGAGATGCAATCAGGAGAGCAACTGAACATTTTTTTTAATATATGAAGGCAGTGAGGAAGCAGCACTTCTAGCCCTTACTTGCAGCCAGTAATAGAAATTAGCAGTGCCATCTGCAGCATTGAATATGCATTTAAAGGATTTTATGTTCTTTATGGCAAGCATTATGGTATTCAGCAGCATTTTGTGGTAAGTTAACCATACTTGATGTCATCTTTTAGGAACTTAAAAGTCCCAAGGTGTAAGAGTTGGTCTGAAGAAGAGTATTTTCTCAACATCGTCATCAGAGAAACTTAGGCTAACATCTTGACATGAGTCTGCAGCAGCCTACCTAAGATGCAGTTACTGATCTACAGGATGGAATGCAATCCCTATTGATACCAAGATATGAACAACCTGGGAGGAAGAATTGCATGGTACAAGGAGTACGGTACCATTCTTCATTACATGGTACAAGGAGTTTAGTACAAGAAGAAACGGCCAAGCTGTGATGCACAGCTGCTGTCAAGAAGATGGATCATGCATTGTAATAGAAAAACACACCTCCTGGTCCAAAGCCACCCGCATCTAAGGCAAACCATGCCTCAGACACTCCTGCTTGGGCATGCGCAGGAAACTCGCTCAGGAAAGGAAGAGATTGGCAGAAATCCATGGGACAGAGGAGAAGCAAGGTGTGTTGCCTGGCATAAAAGTTGGCTTCTTAGTAACCGAA
Source organism: Baryphthengus martii (assembly GCA_013396935.1). Lineage (NCBI taxonomy): Eukaryota > Metazoa > Chordata > Aves > Coraciiformes > Momotidae > Baryphthengus > Baryphthengus martii. The sequence continues at coordinate 9,894 of VWZK01009241.1, forward strand.
CTTGGGAAATTTCCCCACCAAGGATCATGATGATCGGAAGGGCCGGCGGGATGCTACCTAGGACCATAGGGACGCCTTGGACCCGTGGTGGTAGATATAATTCTCTTTCCCTCTCTTTACCTTTTTTTTTTTCTTCCTCTCACTCTTTCTGTCTATCGCGTGCTGCTTTACGGGCAAAACCAATAAAGTTGCACTGTTTGATTGAAGCATAACCCCTTGGCGTGGTCGCCTTGATTCTTTGCGCTTCGAGATCACAGCAAACGAACCATCACGTGTCCACTGAGTGGACCGTGACACAAGGTCATAAAGAATTTGAAGACTGGAGAACAGCCACGTCCTTTAGACTAATCAAGCCTGGACTGTCATCTGGCTTATCAGAAACTGTCCACTGCACCTCATTTGTCTTTCTCACTATATTTTAAAGTATTTTCTTTCCAGACATAAATACAGGAGCTCCAAAATGTGATTTTCTTATACGCTCCAGAAATTTGGTTCTTTAGACTGTCCATGACAAGTGTTACACAGCCTTAACGGAGAAATACATTTTTCCACTGGAGAATACTTTTTTCACTGGCATAAGAAACATCAAGCCATCCTTTCACATGACATTGTATATCTGGATGAGAGAAAAGGAGAAATAAGAATATAAGGAGATATATTTCAAGCTTTAATTGCATAATTATCGGTATATCTCTTCCCTTCATTAAAAATCAAGACTGCATTTTTTAAAATACTGACTGTGTTTCCCAGGTGTCACAGTTTACTCTTTGATTTTAACTTCTGAGAATTATTTTGATGTGTTCCTTTTTTAGGGATAAGGCACAGGTTGGTGAGGGTTATTGTTTTTATTTTACACAATTTGTTGTTGATCATCTCCCTTGTTCTCCTTGGCATCTTTGATCTTAGAAGAAATCTTAGCATTGGTGGGCTTATGACATAGAAGACAAGGGAACACATCTGAAGAAGGAAATATTGATTTAGTCAGTGTTTTTATTATTTCTGTTGATGACTTGTTTATAACAGCTGAGGGGGCAGTGCCTGTGATAAAAAATTTTCTGGCTGCATCATTTTACACCAGTCTGAGAAAACACAAACCCATCTGAAAACCAAGAAGTTCTCAACAGAAATTCACAAAATCAGAATTTCATGTTACTCTTAAATTGTAGGGTGAATATTAGGAAAAAGTTCAAAAGAAATAATTTTAAAATATTATTTTTTTTAATATGAGTCTTGAAGGATGTCTTTATACATATAAAGCAAGTAGAAATGGCAATACAGCACTTTCTTTCTCCTATTTTGCAGGCCACTTTTATCAATCTTGCTACACCAGGCTCAGGATTTTAGATAAGGATTCAGAACTTCCATCAAATACATGTTTCAAAATTAAATTCTAGATGACTAATCTGTTCATGGATAACCAGTATTTATTTTTCTTTTATTATTTCTTTGTCTTTGACAAGTTTGATCTAGAGACCAGAGTTGACAAGCATTTTAAGCAAAAGTTTAAAATAAGACGAATTATTGATTGTATTGATAATTCTCTGATCTTAGTTTTATTCTTTGTTTCCTTTCAATTCTTTAATTTTGAGAATTTTTATCAGATCGCTGTAAACATGTCTGTAGAAAGGAAAACAGTTCAACAAACCCCTTATTTGCTGCTTATATGTATAGGTTTCTTAATGTTTTTTTCTAATTCTTCCCCCAGGAAACAAGGAGACCTATTTAATTTTTACTGGTTTTGTAGCATTTCTTAGTTTCTCAATTAACTTTCCCACAGTATACGATGAAGACTTTTACAGATCAAAGTTTCTCCATGAAAACAATACATTATTTTTTAATTCAGATTGCTTGGGAATGTGACTTTAAAATGGCGACTGACATTTGTTCACCCAACCCTTTTTCTCTAGAATCAGTTGGATTTTCTAGTTAACAGTCAGAGGTAAGTGTGCTGGTATTTCTGATTCATCACTGAATACGCTTGATTGGATGAATTTTGTCTAATTAACTAGTGCCTCTTCTTTTCATTACTTTTCTCTTACTGTAGTATGAAAATTTAAGATTTTTTGATTACTAGAGATATACTAGGTGTTTGGGTGTCAAAGTTTAGGGTCAGGGCGATTTGCTATATCTTTAGCAGACGCTCTCTGTTAATCCTTTGCACGGATTTTCTGGCTCATATTTCATAAGCAAGTTTTGGTAACATCTAGTACATGCAGGTGACTCAGTGGGGGTTGTACAGGTGACTCAGCCTTGGATTGACTGTCTATGGCCTTATCTATGCAGAGGTGTGTAGACAGCTCAGCCCTGAGTTGTCCATATGCCCCAGGCCAACCAGGACAATGCTGCACCACACAAAGAACTGAAACTTGAGCTAAGCTTTGAAACTCCTCATCAAATAGTATGCCCTGAGTCTCAATTCAAAGCACTATTTGGCTTGCTGAGAAAGTAAGGAAAAAGAGAGCCAGGAAGCCTTCAGAGGTGGTTTCAGCCAGTATAATCCAATCAGGCCTAGTTTCACCACAACCACTAGAAGGATTTCAGCCAACAACCTTATAATCAGTCACATGTACCAGGGGATAAAAGTCCTAAGTTTTAGCATAAGAATGGGGAGTCCCAAAGCTCAGCTGTATGGAGACCCTTCCCCCTTAGTCACAACATCAGTCAAGGTGACTTTTTCAGGCATTGAGGGCAGTTACCCGGAGGGGTAAGTGAATTTTTAGCATACTGTGAGTTTGTAAACATGGCTGATTGATTAATTAACACACGTATAATATTTAGCATGCTTTCTAGTTTGTTATAGTGTATTTTTGCTTTTAGATTGTAATAGTGCATTCTTCCATTGTATCCATAAAAACTTGCATTGGTGTCATACTAGATTTCCGATAAATTGTTTGCTTGAGCCTTACAGTCAAACCTGTGAGTGAGGTTCAGATAAAACACTTGCTTAAACCTTGCAGTCTAGTCTCTTTTCACCACACCCCTCTGCCTCCACAAAGGGGAAGAGAAAGAGGATAAGGAAGACGGACTTACTGATTAGAAAAATAAGATAGAACAGCTTTATTGAAAATAATGATAATAAAATGGAATATATGCAAGTATATGCAAACCCAGTACCAAAAGGAAAATAAAGATCATGATCAAAGGTAGAACAGCTAGACTTGGTCATTGAAGAAGCAAGATTAACCTGACGTGCAGAAACAAACTCCAAACTC
>VWZK01009244.1:0-44202 GCA_013396935.1 Baryphthengus martii
TCCAACCCTAGTCATTCTATGATTCTATGGTATATACTGACTCTCACAAAAGATGGTAAAATACTTTGAAGATCTACAAGGCATGTTTTGTATGTTACCTAGCACGTCACCAACGATTGAAACATAATTTATATCCAGAGTGAGATCCAGACAGAAACTATTAAAAGTATTTTGTGCTGAAAACTTACCCTTTTTAATACTGCTTATTCATACTCATTTGCTACAATTCAACAAGAGTACGCGGAAAAGGCAATCATTGCATTTTTCCCCTTCTCTTTAGAGAAAGAACATCACTGTTCACAGCCAGACATGTAACGACATTGCCATAAGTTACCTGTTCCTATAAATAATGAGCTTTTTTTGTTTTTTTTTAGGATTGAATGCTGAAGTTCCTAATTTATTTGAAAGTCAGGTTTAGACAATCATGCCACCACAGGAGGCTGGGGCAGGAAAAGCACAAATACAAATTTCCTATTTGTCTAAAACTTTAAAAATTAAACACACCACAATTGCTTCCCTAACTCTGGAGGTAAAATGTTTATTAACACATCAAAACAGACAGCTGTAGACTCAAGGTATTTCCAGTCTTAATTACTTGATTGTTTAAAATGTCACCCGTAAGTTTATCCTAACCAAGCATGGATTGTTATAATTCATAATTTGAAATTTTACACTTCAAATTCATACGTACGTATAGTCCTGGGCTAAAGGCAGGATGCAAAAAAATCCATTTACTATAACCAAGATATTTTAGAAAGATTTATTACTAGTATCCCATTAGATTATTGTTAGATATTTACTACCATTTAGACAAAATTTAATTACATAGTCTTAAGATTTTTCAGTTTGACATAGAAACAGATATTACTTTGGTTTTGAATACAATGTCCACTACTAAATGAATTCACAAACTGTTGGAGAACCTACATTTCTTTATAAAACATGAATTATGTTGGCTGAACGGCAGGGATAAATGTACATTTATGTAAAATGTATATAAGAAAATTAGTTTTATTTTGAGTGTGAGACATAATGTGTAATATCCACAGTACCTAATGCAAAACATCAGAAAAAAAAATGGTTTCTTCCAGTGACTGGTGTCAAGCAGGTCATATCCCTTTATGGTACTAAACATCTGGGTGTGAATTAATTTCACTGGCATAGATTTTCTTAATGAACGATGTACCAAAACTGTCATACAATGTGGATAGCCACCTGCTTTCAATCTGCTTAAATCAAGAATCCTTAAACCCTCGAAAACTTTCCATTCCCTTCCTCAGTGCATCCTCATTTACACATTGCAAAAGGCAAATGAAATATTAATCATGTAAAAGTGAAAATTCACCTTAGATTAATATGGACAGGAATATTCAGGAATGTCACTTTTTTTTCACTGCAACTTTATTGGGTTTTAAATATGCTAAGCTTGCTTGCATAAAGGATACTTCATTTCTTTCCTCTAAAAACAAAGAACAAGCTCTTCAATTTCTGCTCTTGAAGAACCACAAACGGCTGTTCAATGCAGCCACTAAAAGAGTGCTTTCCTTCCAACAAAACTGGTGAAATACAGGAAAAAGCTTTTCTAAGCATAAGCCCTATTCAGGTACAACAGAGAGAGGAGGTGTTGAGAAATGTGCTGGTTCACTGAAGTTAGTTCACAGCTGAGGCCTCAGGGACTTATGCATAAATACATCAGCAGTAGGCTCAGAAGTAATTACATTACTAATAAGTAATTATATTACTTGTGAGGAGCAATTACAAGATAATTGTAATTGTGAGAATTATTATTAGAAGATAATTCATTAACTATTGATAATTTATTACTGTTTATGCAGGGTAAAATAAACTAGGTAAAGCACAGAATACAAAACCAGATTCTAAGTTACAGTAAGAATGCTTCAAATTTAACTCAAAACTGCAAAGTTTGTAAATAAAAAAATAATGAGTAAATACTAAAAAAACCCCAACAAATTCTGAAAACTCATCATGGAAAAGAAGATTAACTTCAGAGGGGAGAGGAAAAGAGGAGAAATGGCCATACAGTCAGCTGATTGAGCTGAACTTCAAATCAAATTTTAAAATTTTGGGGTTGTTTAAGTTCCTGTGCACTGTTTTGGACAGTGACTTAAGACAACTGGAATTCTCCTTATCATATGTGAAAGACTATGTTGTCTGGGAGAGTCTTTGATAGCTGGAAAACAGTGGATGTCATGTCCATCTTCAAAAAGAGCAAGGAAGAGGATGCAGAGAACTATTTGATAGCCTCACTGTAGTCTCTGGGAAGGTGACAGAACACCTTTTCACAGAAGTCAAATCCAGCACTTGAAGGACAATCAAGTTTTGGGGAACAAACAACAAATGTTCACCAAAGGGCAAATCATGCCTTCCCACAATCTGATTGCCTCCTATGAGGAGATGATCAATTCTGTAGATAAAGTATTGCATGTGTTTGGTTTGACCTTAGCAAAGTTTAGACAGTCTTCCACGGTCGACTTGTATCAAACTGCTGTGTGAACCAAATAGGTGGACTGTAAGGTGGGTAAAACACACACTGCACCCCTAAAATCAGAGACTAATGTCCACCATTCCAAAGTGTAGCTGAATTCCACTTACAGAGTGACATTCCTCATGGTTAATGTCTTTATTAAAGACCTTGGCAATACACAAAATGTACCAATAAAGTTCACAGATAACATCAAACTGAGGGGAGTTTTTGATGGTCTGAATAGTAGTGCTACCCCTCAGTGCAGCACTGACAAAAATGAGGAATGGTTTAACAGAAACCTCATGAAGTTCAAAGGTGAACATGAAGTCCTGCACCTGAGATGGGAAAATCTCAACCCAAATACAAGCTGGAGGCCAACTGCTACAGAGTAACTTTGCTGAGGTCCTGGTGAACAACAAATGTAGTAAGTGGTATCAGCATGCCCCTGTAGTGTTGAAGGCAAAGCACTTACTGAATAACATTAACAACAGCATAGTCAGTAGGTCAGAGGTGACGTTATTTAATTTTATTGGATATTGTGAGTCCACATCTAAAGTACTGTCTCTAGTTTTGATTTTACTAGTGGAATAAAAAGTTTGACAAACCCGATTGAGCAGAGGATAATCAAGTGGGTTAACAGGCTAAAGCATAGGATTTATGATGAGATGGTCAGAGAGCTACACTTCAGATGGAAAAAGAGAAGGCTAATGGGGGAGGCAGGATGGATCAAAATGCTGTTACCTAAAGCAGGGTTCTGGAGAAGAGGAAGTCAGTGTGTTGTTGGAGACCTACAGTGAAATGTTGAGAGGCAATGGTTAAAAGCTGTATCAAGCAAAATTCTGCCCCGAGCAGGGGTAGTTAAGCACAGGACAACTACCCAGAGGAGCAGAGCAACCTCCTTCCTTGGAGATAAAGACAGATTTGATTGAACAATGTGCTGAAAAGCCTGATCTAGTTTTGACATTAGTGTTCTTTTGAGCAAAAGAATGGTCTCCAGAGATGTTTACGAACATAAATTATGTTGTGATTGCTGCAATAAAATAATGAATAGGTGTGAAGTATGAATAGTTATGGACAGGCTTCAGACTTCATTCACTGAGATGAAAAGAGCAGCCTACAACGAGTGTATTCCATTTCTTTCTACTGACTAAGGGAGAAACATGAGAATAATAAATGTGCATATATTAGAGGGTGGGGTAGCTTCATATAGGCACGAGACTACAGAACACTGAAGAAAGAACTAGAGAAAAAGTAACCAACTATTGGATTTTACACTTTCAGCATAGTAAATCAAGATATAGTTCTATAACATACTAAAGAGAAGGTAAATACCACCTTGACCCAGAAATATTCCCATTAGTCATTACAGGAGACCTCAATAAAGCAAGGGAGATATCAGTGAAGAACAAATAGGTATCTTGGTATGTAATCAGCAAAAAGCTTTCTGAAATTATGTAGTAAATTGCTTTTCCTGCAGCACTTCTGCACAGTGCCAACTCAAAATTAAAATTCTTGGCATCCATTTAATTCTTCTGATTCTATCCATTCCAATGGGAAAACAGTGTTCCATCAAGTATTTATTGAAGATATTCCCATATATACTCATATATAATGTTCATGTCCAAAAGAGGCCCAGTGGCTGCAAAGTACCCAAAGAAAAGAAAGATATATTGCATTTCTTTTCTATATCTTTCATGTTTCAACATGGTAATGAAACAACACCCTTTATTTCCCTCTATTCTTGGGAAGAGATAAAGGGGTGGGGGGTGATGCGATGCCCGGATTAACAGATAAAAACAACTTCTAGGGTTTCAACAGGGTGAGTAGAGAGGATTATAAGTAGTTTGGCTCCTCTAGAGCATTCCTTGCTTCCACTGAGACTCAAATGCATGCTGAATTTGTGAGATTCTGGAAAGGAAGGAGAAAGTTTCTACAGGTCTCCTGTTAGCCAGATCCTTGGAAAGGAATAACTGATTGCGTCTTGCTCTTCAACTCTCTTCGTAACAATTTGTTCTTATTTGTGAAGATTTCCCAATGGGTCCAACAGACATCCCAGTGGAATCAGTGCCTTGTCACATACTAATTCCTACTGTCTTAAAGATGATGTCAACCTGACTAGATTCTGGGTTTTAAGGTAATAAATATGTTTTTTTTCCTTAGGGCAAATTTTCACTCACTTTTCCCTTATCGTTTTTTCATATCGGCCCAGAAGTTTAATAATTCAAACTTACAAGTCTGTCACAGTAGAGTGACTGTCCTTCAGTTCAAACTGAGGTATCAACTTTCAGAAATAAGAATGACAAATTCAAGAGCTGAACACTACAATTCCAGAAAAAAGGAGAGATAACTGTTCAGAAGATGAATAATCTTTTGAGATGTAACCATCTTCATTCTTACTGAAAAAGTATGAGAATATTCAGAGATAGATTGAATCTTACGTACTCGAGTAAAGACAGCTAATGTGAGTAGCGGTTACTAAACACAGAAAATTTTATAGTTTACTGGCTTTAGTGAAGCACAGTGTTGTATGTGTACTCATAACAAGATGCCAAAGCTCCAATAAAAGTTAACATCAAATCCCAATCTCAAAAACCTACTTCAAAATCTATTTCATCATTTACATAAGATAATTCTCCTTGCACATAAGATGTTGCAGAATCATCTTAGTCTAATTTACCAAATAATATTCTTGTTAAAATAACACTCATTCTATTGTTACAGCAACATCAGAATGCATCTTAAAGCTGACCAAACCAACAATAATATAACATGTATTTAATTTACCTATATAATTTTGTCTAGATGATGCAAACACCTGATCAGAGCTATGGTACTCAAAAAAAACAAAACCAAACAAACAAAACCCGCAACAAAAGAGCAGCAAACCAGGGAATTACCTACCTCAGTGGTGCTACTGGAAGGTTCCAGTCCAACAATGTTGGCTTGTACAAGCTGCTGAAGAAGCTGTACCTGAGCCACGCTGAGGAAGAAATCCAGGTTTGTTGTCACATTCACCTCCAAAGAATGACCGCACACCAAGATTTCCTGTGCAGAAATTAAAGGAAAACTCTAGATAACAACTACCGGGGAAATAATTTTCAGTTTCTAAATAACTGTATTGTGATTCTCTGCTGTAGTCAACGCTCTAGCATTGTATACACTTTAATTTGGTCTTTATAGGAGAAAGTGGTGTCTTAGGCTTCTAAACAAGGATGTGTCTTCTATTCTTTTCTTTGCTTTCAACAGCATAACTATTAAGACAAATTTTGCAAGAAAAGCATCTCATGCGTTAGGTCTTGTTTCTACCTCTTGGTAGTATCAAACAGTGGACTGTCAAATTATGTTTTTTATTTCCTTAGCAATGACTCCAATTCTCCTCTCCTTCCAAGAAAAGGATATAATTTATTATTTTTTTAAACATAAATGCTGCTTGATTTATAATGCAATCACATGTTGCAATTCACTGATAACCAACTTAATTGATTTCTCTTTGCCTGTAAACCACTGTTAATACCTTGGCAAAGCTAACTGGATGGCCACTGTTTTATTGGTGTTATCTAGCACAAAAAAGCTCTTCACCATTGTTGGCAAGTGATAACAAGACGAAAAACAGAACTGACAGAGGATGGCTGCTTAACAAGTAGAAGTACTGCCCCTTCTCATAAGAAGGTTGCATGACGTTCAAGTTCTTCATAATCTAAACTGGATTTTTCCCTTCATCAGGTAATATCATTCAAGGAATAGATAACAAGAACATATGTACAGAAAACACTGAAATTCCTGAATCCAAGCATTAGTAAAGCTCAGATTTTTTTTTTAATTGAGTAACTTCTGTGTATCCCAGTCACCCTCTAAGCTTTCTATTTCTTTTTAAAATGAAACAATTTTCTATCTGCCCTTGTGATGACCCTTTACACAAAATATGAAAATGTTCATTGTTTGTTTCTATACCCATTTGCTATTACTTCCCAACAATGTACACCTACTGCATATTGCAATACACATCTAACACCCTCTATGCTCCTGTACCAGTTTTTCTCTTCCCTGGTGGTAGCTGTTATGAGAAATACTCCTAGCGAGCTGACAAAAAATTTCTGATATTTCCCCTATATAAAATGTTTTAAACTTTTGAGTTACAAGCTAATATCAAAAAGTGAGCCAATACCTTTTGTGTGTATCAACACACTAACAGACTAACTATTAACAAGCTGACCGACAGACTGGTAAAAGTGACAGTTAAATCTGGAGTCCTTGAAGTACCCACAGTAACGTCCAGGGAATGGACGCTTTGTGGCAATCTATGGGCTTGAAAATCTGGATAAAATAACTTGGCTCAACTTTCTTCTTACAGACTGCATTTTCAGGCCTCTTTATGAGAAGCTTGTGAATACGATGTTTTGTAATGTTGTACTATAGCACCTCTTCTCAACACCTTTCCATCACAAATCCTTTAAAAATATTGCTGGAAATCATTAAAAGATTCCCATTTTCTGAATTGCAAACAGGCTTATCTACGTCAGGACAGGCTGCCGTTAATATTGAATACTATGAACAAATTCTTCAGCAGAGAAAGAACATTTCAGCTAGTGAATAAACCCTTTTTAGTCCCAGTTGTCGACTTCTCTGTTTGAAAACACACCCGGACACTTCAAATGGAGAAACAGTAGAATATTAAGATTATCCACATAATAAAATTTATGGTATTTCTGTTCACATTTTATACTGACCTCTGGGTGTAAATTCTCTACAGCATCAACTTTTGTAAAAATAATTGCAGGAGCTGCAGTTATTCGAACTGTGAAATCTGTTAAAATTGGAGTCAAAATTGCTCTCCTTTCCTGATGCCGCCTTATGCTACAAAAAAAGAGAAAAAGAAAACCAAGAAAAGATGAAATCACATTACAAATTGCTGAGGGGCAAAATCTCTCATATTCTTAAAATCTAGAAGGTAGCACAAAACAGCTTCAGTACCAGTTTGGTATTTGATTACTACCTCAATAAGCATTAAATATCATCATTATAAATCACGTTAATTCTAATCCTGAGGGTAGATTTCTACCTTAATTTCACAGAAAAAGTATGTCTAAATATTTGACTCTTCAGTCTATCCTCAGATAGACAAGTCTGATGTTGGACATTGCCTCTACTACCATTTAACAAACCATACAAAGTCATTTGAACAAAGATACAAACTTTATTATCAGTATTTTTCAAAGTTGTCTGTGGATGCCCTTCACTTTACGAATAGCTGTTACAAAGCCTGCATAACATTTGAATTCATGCATTAAAACTCTGGTGAAAAAATTTTGCACACAACATGATTGACACAAAATTCAAAGAAATGAAAAGTTAAACTAGCAAATTCCATGAAAATCTAGGGCTCACATATTAAATATATAATAACTATTGCCCAAAATGTTTAAAATGCATTGAAATGGAGGAATGTGAGTCTTCCACCTGTGACTGGTTGTTCTTAGTTGATAGCTTTTCATCTAAATATCAACATTTGCTTGCCAAGAACATTTGTGCCGTTAAATCTGATAATTACATTTGTTTTTCAACTGGGTAGTTTTGTGGGGATTTTGTTGTTTTGTTTTTTTTTTCCCCTTTAACAAAATATAAGCCTAGAGGCACAACTCTGTTAATAGATGGATCACTAATAGCTTACGACAATACATTCCAAATAGTCAGAATCTTCTGGGTCAGGTCAAATAAACTATGGCCACAATATGCCATCTGAGAGCCTCTGATCAGGTAAAAAAATGTAATGAGATCAAGATGGTGTTCAGCCCCTAAAAGGGGATACAGTTCAAATTCCTGGGAGAACTCTTCCATCAAGGCAGCTTTTTTGATAATTTTTTGTACCTTACCATCATTTATAGAAATGCTCAATATCTGCATTTCACTAAGGAAAACTCTCAAAATCTTCAAAAAGTTATTGGTCCAAGGAAAGTTTTCCTATGCTTTACAAAATAGAAAATTATCAAATGTGAAACAATGCAGGTTAAATTATGCAAACATCTACCACGATATATAAGAAAAGACCAAAATACACTGTCGTATAGAAGAAGAAAACACATCTGGGCAGAACTCTTCAGATATATCTGCAGATATATCTGCATGTCAGAGGGATAGCTTCTATTACCTTTAATCCCACCATCTCCAGTATCGCAAATGTGCCTACTTGGACATCAGCATAAATCACACAAGTGAGCCAAATACATCAACTATGCAATTAGTTAATTAGACCTTGCCATCACCTATAGCAATCCATGTTAAGGTCATTAAACAATACAGTTATATGCCTTTCTCTGTAGAAACCTCCAGATGCCATGTGGAATAAGTAATTAAATCTCTTGATTAAGAATGTGTATTGAGATGTATAGTCTAGTTCTATTAATTGTTCTGAAACGGACTCTGTTGAAAAGTATGCTGGTTGGTTGTAGGCCAAGAGTTAGGCCAAAAATAAATGAAATAGATATCATAATATGACTCTAATTCAGTCAACTTCAAAAGATTCAAAATCCATAGATGACTATTTACTCAGACTATTTCCATTTTGATGTTTTCAAATTCTACTAACAATTTCCTTAAACATCCTCAAAACATGCAGAAAGCATGGCAATCTATAAGGGAATATAAAATGTCAGATGTGGGTAGGCCTTAAAGCTTTTAAATTTATTCAGGGCAACAGTATAGAGAAGTTAACAGCAGATGCTACCGAGGAAAGAACTAGTATTTACTATGCACAATTCTAATAAACTTATGCTTCAAATGATTTTCCCAGTCACTGCTGAGCAGGCTAGGCTAGTATACTTCAGAACAAGGCAATTAACGAGTGTGAGAAAAATAACATCTTATGTTTTGGTCAGCTGTAGCTCTGCTGATCTCTAATGATTATTTTTAAAGCAAGATTAGTCTAATTAGATCCTCAAATTAGAAAGCAGACCCATTAGTTATTAGCATACATCTTCAACCGAGAAAATGGTCTTAGATTTTGCCTGCCATCACCTTCATGTTAAATTTAAACCAGATGGCTTTCTACCCAAATCCTATTTCCCCTTCTCAACAGAATGAGAAAGAAATGCCTTTGTTTTTGAGGAAAATGAAAGAGCTAAGTAGTAGAATGATTCTATGAAAGAACATAGAGCTATTAGAAAACTTTCTCTGGAAAGGTAACGTAAATGCTAGTAAGTATGATTTCAATATATGAAACAGTTGTAAAAGGAAGCTATTTGTTGAAACCTAAAACCAAAGCAAGCTCTTCAATCATTGTTCAATGTATCTTTCAGCTCATACAAGTTCACATTTCTTAATTTTCAAATGTTATTCTAAATATCCAATACACTGCATCTTAAAGAACTTTTTTTTGGTAATATATATTGATTGCTGATTTTTTATTTTCTTTTATTTTTTAAATCACCATCATGTGGTATCCATGTCCTGGTCTGCTTACTACTTTCCACATTTCTAGCTGGTGAATTTGAAGTTCAGCCAAATCAAATATTAGCAAAATAATTGTAAGTACAAACAGAAGGCAAACAGAGCACAGTAAATAATGAAGGAAGAGGATATGAGAAAGAGCACAAAAGGAACAAAGCAGCAAATTCCACTTTGAATTATTAAGTCTTCCACACTGCACCTAAGCACACCGTTAACTTAACACAGGTGTACGCCACATGAGCTTATGAAAAAACTTGATTGTGAAGAGCGTAATGATGGCTCTATGTCTGCAGCATATTCATTCCATGGTTCATTTATGCATCTGTTATATATTTGTCTTAGGAAAAAAAGGAAAAGCTAGTACTTTTAGAGACATTAAAGCACTTGATCATCTACACTTAAAAGTGCAGCACATTGGAAAGACCATATGCTAACGCAAAGCAACAAGGCAGCAAAGCAGTTGTGATAAGGACTGGAGGTATCTTTCACTCAGTGCTGAATTTGGGCTATATCTGCACAATAACATGAGCTCTGGTTATGGACCACAGACCCACAGTGTAAAAGTACGGGAAAAAAAAAACAGTCTCTGTCCTCAAAGGCTTACAATTTAAGTAAAAGAAAAAACACACGCACAGACAGGGAAATAAAAGGGAACAACTAACAGCACCGAAGGTAATGATATTCCTACAGTGGCAACCTGAAAGTTGATTTAAGAGTTTTTATATAGCAGTATAATAGAAATGAACTTTTTTAAAAAGAATTTTGAAGATGACATTGCAATAACTTGCAGTTTGAATATTTTTTCTTAAGGATTTGGAAGACGACATTGCATAACTTGCAGGGTAATAAGTAAAATTTCTACCCTGGAGTTTAAGAGGGCTAACTTTGTCCTCTTCAAAGATCTACTTAGAAGTATCACATGGACTAGGGCTCTAGAAAGTAGGAGAGGCCAAGAGAGCTGTTTAATATTCAAGCACTACCTCCATCTAGCTCAAGATAAATTTATTCCCTTGGAAAAAAAAAAATCAAGTAGAGGCGGCAGGAGACATGCATGGATAAGCAAGGAGCTCCTGGAAAGACTCAAATGGAAGAGGGAAATTTACAGTATGTGGAAAAAGGGTCTTGTTAATTGGGAGGATATTATGGAAATGCTGCCAGAGTATGTAGAAAATCAAGAAGAAACACCAAGGCTCTCTTGGAACTTAGTCTGGCTAGGGAGGTGAAAGAAAACAAGAAGAACTTTTCCAAATACATCAATGAGAAAAGTAAGAGTAGGGAAAAGTGGGTCCACATTGCTGAATGCCTTCTTTGCCTCAGTCTTTACTCCTAAGACCAGCCCTCAGGAATCCCAGTGACTGGAAGTAAGAGAGCAAAATGGGAGAGAGGAAGACACTCCACTGGTCAGTGAGGATTGGGTGAGAGATTACATGGATAAACTGAAAATGCACAGATCTATGGGCCCCAATGCGGTGCATTCACATGTGCTGAGAGAGCTGACTGATGTTGTTACTGAGCCACTCTCCATCTTTGAAATATCATGGAGGACAGGAGAGGTGCCTGATGACTGGAAGAAAGCCAATGTCACTCCAGTCTTCAAAAAGGGCAAGATGGGAGGCCCAGGAAACTACAGACCAGTCAGCCTCACCTCCATCCCTGGAAAGGTGATGGAGCAGCTCATTCTGGAGGTCATCTCTAACTACATGGAAGAAAAGAAGGTTATCAGGAATAGCCAACATGGATTTACTAAGGGGAAATCTTGCTTGACTAATCTGATATCCTTATATGAAGGCATGACCACGTGGGTAGATGAAGGGAAAGCAGTGGATGTCATACACTTTGACTTCAGTAAGGCTTTTGATACTGTCTCCCATAATATCCTCATAGAAAAAAAATCACCTGGATGCGTTCCTGTGTGGCCTGCCCTAGGTGATCCTGCTTTGGCAGGGAGGTTGGACTAGATGATCTCTATGATTGACAGGAAATGCCTTTATAACATATAGGCTAGCCTAGGAGCGAGCAAGAAAGTATTTCCTTGAAAATTAAAATGCAGCAGCTCTGGTAACTGGCATAATGAGGTCTGATGAGCAGTGAATGTACAAGCGTCAAAGTAAGTGAAAGAAGACATGGTAAGGGGAAATGGATAGACACAGGAGTTTGGAAGTACCTCGACAGCAAAGACATATCTGATAATCAATATGACAAAAAAATGTTGTGGGAATAAGAAAGGAAAAAAAGTGAAGAATAGAATTTTATAATCTAAGCAACAACATTTGATTACATCAAATCAAATCATCAATATTTGATTATATCCACTCAGAAGAACACTGAATTTAGAGGAGGAGGAAGGACTGCCAAAGACATGATATTGCACTAATTAAGGAGGTGCAATGACCTAACACTGGATAAGCTGTGAAAATGCACAAGAAGGACTATAACTTGGCCTTCCTATGTGGAAAAAACTAACTGAAACAAACAGAAAACATTGGCCAGTAAGAGCTAAACATAACCTAGATGTGAAACTGGGAAAAGTTTGCCTTATTCTTAACTTTTTTTTTTTTTTTCTTAATAATACCTTATTTAATCTAGTAAGTACTGAATCTATTGCATAGCATGTCCAGCTGAGTACTGCATCCATTTCTGGAGCCCTCAGTGCAAGAAGGACATGGATCTATTGGAGAGGGTCCGGAGGAGGCCACAAAGACGATCAGATGGCCACAGCACCTCTCCTATGAGGACAGGCTGAGAGAGTTGGGTCTGTTCAGCCTGGAGAAGAGAAGGCTCCAGAGAGACCTTATAGCAACCTTCCAGTATCTGAAGAGGGCCTACAGGAAAGGTGGAGGGGGACTTCTTATAAGGTAGTAACAGTGGTAACAGGACAAGGGACAATGGTTTTAAACTAGTGCAGAGTAGATTTAGATCAGACATCAGGAAGAAGTTCTTTACTTTGAGGGCGGTGAGACACTGGAACAGGTTGCACAGATAAGTTGTGGATCCCTCATCTCTGGAAGTGTTTAAGACCAAGCTGGATGAGTCTCTGACCTGGTCTAGTGGGAGGTGTCCCTGCCCATGGCAGGGGAGTTGGAACTAGATGATCTTTAAGGTCCTTTCCTACTCAAGCCATTCTATGATTCCATGGTTATAGAGTTTGAGCCCTTACATACTTAAATACACAGGTCAAGAAGAAACTTATATACATTCAATACATGAATGAAAATCAAGAATTAATTTATGCCATGTAAGTTTACTGTCTAGAGAGGTGAATCCTCACAAAAAATTTTGTGACTTGAAAAAGTAAAAAAACTAGCATAGAATAAGCCACATAATCAAATAGTGTTCTCCAGTAGTGTGAAGCAAGCAAACCAAAAGATGTTATATTGGTTAGCATGCACGAAAGATCTTTCTCTTGCAGGATTTTCATAGAGTTGTATAAATCGGTTAATCCCTAATCCACAAATGTATTTCATTTTATTATGTATGCCATACAACATTTCTTTGCTGTGGATTAATAAAGTAATGCACTCCACCTTACTGAGTAAGGCTTTGTGCAGTATGAATACAAGTACGACTTTAGGTACAATAAACACAGCAACTGAAAATACAGGACTGAATACAAATATATTGCATTTTATTCCAAAAGATTCATAAGGAATGCCCCCACTTCCCTGCAGATGCATCTACAGATCACTTTTTTTCTGGTCTTCTTTATTATAACTTGGCAAGCTGTACTTAACTTTCTCCAAAAGCACAAAAATGAAAACTATTCACAGAAAAATCCGCAGGAAACCTTCCTGAGGATCCTTGCAAAGCAGGAGTGGTATTTTATTCAGTTTTGTACAACGGATTACTGGCTCCCTGATGTACTCAATAAGAGTCACAGAGAGCTGTTCCAGATGGTGGTATGCCAAGGACAAAACTGTAATGCAGTATATTGCCACACTCAATTCATTACCTCATTCAGAGAAGTAATGCTTTTAAGCTCAATTAATTTTTTTTATTTTATTTTTTTTTTTTAACAGAGTTTATTCAGCCTGCAGGAAGCAGCAGTTGCTGCTGGGAGCTGTAGAAGGGTTGCACAGGGATGGGGGCGAGGCCTCAAGAGAGGATATATTTCTTTATTTCCTTCAGGGCTGTTGTTTTTTCCACTGAGAGGAGGGAGAGGGAGGAGGAGGTCTGCAAGCTGAAAAAGCAGTTTTGAATCAAGAAAACTTCTTTTGGTTAAGTACTCCCAGTTCCCCACATGCTGTTTGGTAAAGGGAATAAATGTGGACAAGTTTCATTTGTACATAACCTTATTAGAACTGTCTGACTGTTTCCAGTATTCTTTTTATATATTACACCATTAGGGAGCCTTTTATAACATCTACAGTGAAGTATAAACATTTCATAATGGAAAGAGTTATGATCCCTGATCCTCAGTACAGCATCGTATTTGGATGTTGGGTTTTTTGATTTTTTTTTTTTCCTCGTAGACAGCATCCAGCCTACCAGAGTGCTCTAGTTCCCATATTCTGCTTGGGGTGTCCTGAAGAGGCACAGGAGGCATCATACCAGCACTTCCCAATAGCCCTTCATGAAAAATTTTACACTAAACTCCTTGAAAGAGTCAAGACTTAGTCTCAAAGGAAGACTCCTTGCTTTCCAAATTACAATGTAAAGTTTAGAAAAAATTCAAACCCATGAGATACTAAGTACTAGAAATACTGAACTCCAAAAAACATGGTGGGAAAATCTGAAGGATTTACTTTCCATGTAAAGATTGTTAAAGCATTTACATGACAAATTATGATAAAAGCTTTCAAACACTTCTTTGTAAGATATCTATAGATCTTGTATTTAGAGTAATTTGATTTTCATGCAAATTTTAAAAATATGGCCAAATTTCAAGCCAGAAGACTAAATTACAATAGAACTTATTTCAGGATTTTCACAATTTTAATTTATTTAAAATTAAAAAGAGTAATGCTTTTAGAAACGAGAATGGAAAACAAATGGCTGGTATCTATGCTGAAGTTTTCTACAAAATAACTATATTAAATACTTGGATATAAGTTGGATTCTATACTGCACCACATAGTACTTAAGAATTAAAAAATGAGGGAAACTGATCTCAAAAAAGAATCTTAAAACTCAGTGAACCTAATAAACCATAATACTGGGTCTAAACCATAAGTCAAAAACAAATAGAAGGATATTAAAACCAAACAAAGAAATTAACCCTAAAATAACTCAGTAAAAATCATTCATTATGTTCCAGGTTAAACATGTCTAAGAAACTTAAAGAACTAAACTAGAAAATGGTATCACAAATAGGTCAAAGCATAAAGCTTCTGTGGTAGCTGCAGGAAACCTTAAGATAAACATCGCAGTGAAAACACTAAGCACCATGTAAAACATCATGCAGCCACCCTCTTGGTGCAAGCTCAAAATATCTCAGTGGATACCAAAGTTCAATGTAGGTTCTTCCAGTTCTTAGCACACCACTTCCACAGATCATAAAAAAAAACCCAGATGCTGCAATACTGAGTGCCAATGAAAGAGTAAAAACATGAAAATCTTGAAAAAGAGCTGTAGTAAATGCATAAAATGTTAAGTCAAAAGGACAAGAAAACACTCATATACAACTTTCTAACACATTCAAACGAAAATAAAATACTGTATTGCACACCAGAAAGGAAAAGCTAATGTCTTTAATTACAACTGATTTAAACTAAAACTCAGGCAGAAAACTCATTCAAAAGCAATTTCAAGACAAACATACCTATTTGTCAAATATATTTAATAAAATTTTATTTCGAAAGTCTGCCAAGTAAAAGACAACTATCAAAGCAGTTATGAAAAAATAAATGAGAACTCAGATTATCTGTGATAGCTGCTTCCCTTATTCGTAATAGCTTTTCAGGAATCTCATCAAATTTCCTATCCAAATCTGTAACCATAAAGCACAGATCAAAGTGTGCTGGCAAGACAATTTCATTCACCAATGAGAAGGAAAAGGAAAGTCAGTTCCTCAGAGGCTGGTCTTGCTATGTCAGTTTTACTTGCAAATCGGCCAGAAGTCCTTTGGAGATTAACGTCATCTTATCTTTCTAGAAATGCCAGTGGTCCTACATTGTATTGTAAGAAAGAACTTCATGGGCAACTTGCCCAACATCAAGGCCCAACTAGGAGGTCATGCACATTTTTTCAAGGCTAAGACTTTAAAGGAAAAAAATTGTCTATGAAATTATATTAGTTAAAAAATAAAAGGGAAATAAATCGCTAAACGACAGAAAAGAACAGGTGATCTTAGAAATGAAGAACAGATACTATTACTGTGTTTAAATTTTTATCTGCACTTCCTGTCACTCCTGTAGTTTTATCATTACTTTGGTTAGAGCTGCTTTTCCTGTACTCCATTTTTCAATGATAAACTGGAATTTATTCTTGATAACATCTTTTTCCTGCATGCAATCCTCCACAGTGAGTTTATTTGCTCTCTTGGTCTTTCATCAATACATCATTTACAAAGCCCAATCTGCGTGCCATACGCACGTAGCTATGTGTCATACGCAGCTTCTTTGCTACAGCTTGCCTCACTTTCAGAAAAATCTCTGAGAGTTCTCTCATCTTCCTTTTTCTTTTTTTTTTTTAAAGTTAGACCAGCAACAGTTCATTTTTATCTTCCCTTGTGATTCTGCCTGGTTTTCTCTATCACTTTTGGGAACTCATCCCTCAATTCAGATAGGAATCTTATCTCAGGAACCATAAAATTATGCTATTTCATAAAAAATGGATTGGTTTTGCATGAACTAGATAGGACTTTTAAATGAAAATAAATAAATAAATGTGTGGGAAAACAGGCATCTTCTAGCAGAAATGCTTCTAAAGCTCTAAAATGACTTTTGATAGCTTGTTCTTAAGTCATCAGACCTTATTTGTTTCAGTTTGAAATGCTGACTGCTACACAGTCTATAAAAATTGAGTCTTAAACCATCTATATGAATTTTTAAATATTAAAGTGTATTAAAACTAAAATCAAAATTTCAGATTTTCACAACTCAGCAATGTAAAAGAACCTATTTTATATTTGAAAACTTAAAAATTTAAAATCCATGTAAGTGTATACATGCTTTATCTTTCAACCCTGTTTAACAAGAGGGCAGGGCTTTGCATGTGGTATCAATACAATATACAATAAGGGAGACTCAGTTGAAATATCTCATTCTCAAAATTCATATGGTTTTAGGTACAGAAGCCATAGGAACCAATGGGAAATGTTCTACTTTATCCTCTCCTACCTTAGAAATGCCTAAGCTAGTTTTACTCAAGCTTTGTAAAAATACAAAGTTTAATTAAAAAAAAAATAATGTATATCAGAAAAACACCAAACCTCCTATTGGTTGTAGACTGAGAAACTGAAGTCTCATCCCTGGAGTTAAGAAAAACACCAAACCTCCTATTGGTTGTAGACTGAGAAACTGAAGTCTCATCCCTGGAGTTATTTTTATAGACAAACAGTAAGCCACTCGGAAAAAAGTGTATAACGGAAACAAAGGTACAAAATAACTAGACAGTAACTATGATGTAACAATAACAGTAATATGCATTTCAAATGTATAATCCAAAACTCCATGGAAATGCTCTTGTAATGTAAAGCAAAACCAATACAGAATTACTTGATTCAGATATACTGTGAACAGTACTTGCAATGCTTGTGCTGTGTAACTCTAGAGAAGAGTAAGTTAAAAAAACCTTCCTACCTACTGGCCATGTTCCATTCAAGTGCTGGATTTTGAGAATTCCTTTCACTCTCTGTCAAAACCCCTCCTTTTCCATATTCCTTTTCTGGTTTCAACTGATTCCAATGAGCAGTACCAATGTTCATAGACTGAAGATCTATTTGGTATTGTCTGTCTTCAACCTCTGATCCAGGGTCTCGAAGTATTCCTAGATTCAGTGCTCTCCTGTAATGTCAAAGGAAAAGAAAAAAAAAAAAAAAAGAAGAAAAAAAACAGCAACAAAAGTCAAACTCAGACCCATAAGAAATACTTGTTCAATAAAATACAAAATTAAGAAAATTGAGGTATCATTTTTTGTCATTCTTCATTACATCTAAGCATTATTTTAAGTCCAGTCTTTCAGAACTATCCAGTTGCCTGTTTCCTATGGAATTCAATGGGAGATATGCAAATAAATACGTTCCAAAATTTAGCCAGATCTACTAAAGTCAATATGAGACCATTCGAACGACTTCACTGCACTTTCAATCAGGTCCACATGAGCAGCCTTATGAGGGAGCAGGACTAATTCGTATCTATAGAACAGGTAAAGGATATCACATTCAAATACTCAAAAAGAACAGCTACGTATCAGTATTACGAAGAACTTTATTGTGAGACAATTGTTCCACCATTCAAATTTACCCAAGAATAAAAATTAAAAAGAACTTTCCAAGATGATGGAAAAACAATCTTTTTAACACGGAATTTCACCAGAATGCTCTATTATTAAAATTCTTCTGACAAACGGCCCAAAAGAATTTGAGTGAACCATATTACTTGTGGATTCTGCTAAATTCTACTACATTAGATTTCATGAAATATTTCAATCTCGAGCTGAGCTTGAGAAACAGTCACACTCCAACAAAACATCCAAGAACTATTGGATGAGCGGAGGCCGCTGAGATCATTTTGTTTTACCAGAGAGCAGTATCAGAGAAGTGTCCTACTACCACTTGTCTCCTGCTAGTGTGCACTAGTAAACTGCTAAAAAAAAAAAATAATTGTCTTGCCCTTTCTACACTGGGAACAACATCGCTTTACGTGCACTGTTCATTTGATATTATAATAAAAATGCAGAATTGAATGTATCACTGTTTTTCAAAACAAGCCAGTAAAGAGAGCAAGAGGATCATATTTTTTTTTTTGCTTTGTATCTATGATCATGTCAGGTTGTATTCTTATTGATTTCATACACCTTCAGTGAAAGCTTAAGCATCTTATTTGCATACACCATCCAATCTGCTGTTCCATACTAGATTGCTGTCTTATCCCAGAGTCATCATTTAGCATATAACTGCTGTTTCTTCCCTAGAGAACTCAATAACTCTCCGATTTGTTTAATTATTGACAGTAACAATCTAAAAAATATATAAAGATTAGAGCAGCACATCTCAACCTGTGATGCACACCGCATGCAATCTGTAAGTACAGGTATGCAACCTATAGGTATGCAATCTGTTTCAAACCGCAATCTTCATGCTGCACAAATCCAAACACAGTTAAAACTGCTAATACAATTGCCATTGTCACCAATGAAAAATGCTAGCAATTAAGAAAATCAAGTAAATAATTGTAGCTATCCACAGATGCACGTGAATGGCAGGAAAGCTGTTCAGATCGAGTCATTTCTGGTGAGGCAGTGATGGCATTGTTCAGTACCCCTATAATTTTTTTAAATGCTTAGCAGAAATACACTAAAAATATCTTATGTCAGTAGTGGTATTTCAAAATTAAATGTGGTTTCTTAAAACTCAAGAATGTGTTTGTCAACTTGCCACATAGAGAGATTTAACCACAACAACTGTCTCTTTTACTATTCTTTCTAGACATTATTTCATCAATATGAATACAGTTCTGGTTTTGGGTTGCTTTTTTTAAAAAAAATACAAACACATACAACACAGTTCATTACTGTATGACCCAGTGTCTATTTACATACTTTGTCTGATGCAAGTAAATATGGAATATGTGTTTTGGGAAATATTACTGAAAACAAAGCATCAAATTACATATTTCATGTTACTACTTTCAGCTGCATAAAGGATCCTTCTCCCCTGTACTTCACAGTATAGCATATTTTTCATTTGTTCTTTTATGAGCAGCTTGATAACTAGCATTAAAGCTGCATCTACCACTAGATTCCTTAGGCTCATTCAGCACGATCATGATCTGTATGCGTCAATCTGAAACTCCCCGTTGTGACAGCGGCTTTTTTCCCCCCTCATAAATTTACTTACTTAAATATAAAATCCAATGAAATCACTCTTTGACACACATTTTCAGGTGCAACAAAACACAGAGGTACTATTCAGACACAAGGCACATTGTATCTCTGGTATAAGATACGTTCGCTGGATCTTTTTTTATTTGATTCAATTAATGTTGTAAAATCTCAGGACTGGATAATGTTTGTACTGCTTTGGGATATCACAGCTTAATATTTTCACACTGATATAAAACTTGCATTTTCATTCTGTTCCTACTATTAACAATCTCCTGTGTAGGATATAAAATTCTTCCTCTGATCCTTTAATACACCTTTGAAATCCAAGCAAACAAACAGTGCTTCTATAGATTACCCCTTCCAATAAGCATATATGTTATACATACATGTAAAATATGAGGATTATTTATTAACGCCCTGACATTTTGACTAAGCTGATTATTGCTTTCAGAAAGTACATCCTGCTAGTTTTATACAAAGATCAAAATACAGTCTTTTCCCAAACAAACTACATGCATAGAGGCATTGACATGAGCATACATTTCTGGTTTTTCCATATCAACTATTTTCCTAAGTACACTCCCAGTTTATTAGTTGTATAACTTCCTAGAAGGATGAGAATAAATTAAATTGCAGTAGAACTGGCCTAATCTTAAGCATACACACTATGTATGAACTCTGAAGCTTTCAAAATCCTTGTAGCAAATAACATCAGGGAATCATAGAATCATTAAGGTTGGAAAAGACCTCTGAAAGCATCAAGTTCAACCATCAACCCAACACTACCATGACCACTAAACCAGATCCTGGAGTGCCACGTCTACATGTTTTTTGAACACCTTCAGGGACGGTGACTTCCCTGAGCACCCTATTCCAACGCTTCATCACTCAGTATAGAAAAAGGTGACTCAGGAAGAGTACAGGGATCTAGTTAGGTCAGGCAGAGAGAACATCAGAAAGGCAAATGTCCAGCTACAACTCAATTTGGCCACTGTTGTAAGAGAATCGGAGTAAGCCAAATTCATGGCTTCCCTACCCCTAGCATAAACACCGTTTTACCAGCTAAAATGTACTGTAGAGGTTACAATTTTAATTGCTTCTCTCTTCTGGAAACAACTTCACTAACCCATCTGAACCTTTCGGCAGGTGGTGTAGAATACAAAAGTTGGTCAATAACACAGTAAGATCATAAAAAACCAAAGATGACCATAAGCATGTAACAGGAAACAGAGCTTTAATGTTTTCTTTTTAAAATTGATTTAGTCTAGATCAGGTTTTTTGTATGTTTACATATGAAAAGCTCATGTTGAACCAGTTACTACATGCTGCTGAACAAGCATAATTCTGAGACTCACTGGAAAGAAGTTAAATCCATTCACTTGTAGCTCATCTGAGACCTACAAAAAGCTAGGCAAGCCAGGAAAATGGCATTTAAAAATGATACAACAGTTAATTTTTGTCAGCAATTAGTAGATCTCTGTGTGCACTGATTTCTGCTTACAGGTACAGAGACTACAAACAGGTAATTCAAATTTCAATTATTAAAGGTTTTGTCTGGTGGTAAAAGATTCTTCCTATTCTAATTTAAAAAGGAAACACAATAAGCTTGGATAAATATATACCCTCTACCTTAAAATGAGTGGCACCTTGTTGGACCTGGATCCACATGCTATGCTAGAGGATCACTTCCTCTTCTCAGCCCAAATATAACCTCAAAGCCCATCACCTATGAACGAGACATGAGTGAACTAGTGTAGAAATCACAGCAATATTTATTGCTGACCTAATATTCTTTAATTGCCTTTTTACCACATCAATTCAATAAAGTTTCCTAATTTATTCTCCTTGATGAGGCCATCAAATTTAAGTGTTTCCTAGCGAAGCAACGGACCACAGCTCTATACAGTGTGAGGTGCTGTAGAAATTAAGAAGGGCACAGAATAAAAATGTGGTAAACCCAGAGCATCTCTGATAACAATAGCAACCTTTGAAAACGTTGAGCTTCTATCAGTAAAACTCCAGAAAGCTTTGCAAAGAAAACCAACTATGTTTGTTGGTTTGTTTTTTTTTCTTTTATATTATAGCAAATAGATGCCTCTCTCTCACAGGCAAAGGACCTAATGTTTGAGCCTCTGGGAGAGAAACAGAACTTCCTCAACATCACAGAACATACGTAGACATGATCTTAGAATAGGAATAAAAGAAATCCTGTAGCATGACAGTTCATGATGGGAAACTTGGATTTGCCCAAGTCTGGAGAGATCAAAAACATATATTTGTGAGAAAGATCAAAAGAAGAATGAGAAGTTAATGAGGAAAAAAAGGAGAGCACAGGAGTGGGCAGGAGGGAGAAGAAAGATGGAATCAAGACACTAAAGCTGAAATTAAAGAAAAGCAGGAGGTAAGAAATTTCTGTCCTAGTAAGAAGAGAAGAGATATCATTAGGCAAGAAGAGAAGGTCCTGACAAATTTCAAAAGTTTTGTACGTGATCCTGGGTACATATTCTGCCACACTGAGCGAGCTCTGTATCCAACCCAGAGGGTGACCTCAGCTTTGCTTCTCCACCCTGCCATGTGTCCATAGGGAGAATTATTTGTGGTTTAACACACTGTTTTATGACTTCCAGGATATTGGAAACAGTTTATTTTAGTCTGGGTCAGGAAAGCAGGCTCTCAAATGCTGTCAGCAGCAAACTCCATTTCTCACCATTTCTGCCTCTTTTCCCCAGGAACTATGCTATATATGATTTGCTTTGTTGGCAGCTGCTCCTTCTCCCTTCTCTAGCTCAGCCTCAGAAGAACTCAACTACTGCCTCATCTTCACACTTTCTGGCAGTATAGTCTGGATTGGATATCAGCAAATTTTTATTAAATACAAATATAAACTGAGTAGTGTAAGGCTTCTTTGTTTAATGCTTTACTGATCAGCAAGTGATACTATTTTGTTCTTATGCCTCTACTTACATCACTTTTCATTTTAACATAACATTTAATCTTTACAGGAACATGTTTAAGAATGAAAACTACATTCCTCCTGATTAGCTCTTTGTATTGTGTTCTATACAGCCAGATACTTCAGCATTATCTACAGAAGACACTACATAGATACTGTCCAAAGTGATTAAAGCATCTGGGTTCATCCTCAGATGTGAAAGACCCTTACAAAATGAAACTACTGGTGCTGGCTCATTGAGCAAAACAAAAATGACCAATCATTTCTAAATATTTACATAGTGGACAAATATGTCACATTACTAACACAAAGAAAGAAGTTAATAATTGAGTTCTAACTGAATATGCTTTGTAGTCACCAACAGTCATACTTCTAACTTGACAATGATTTGCAATGATTTTGCAGCTTTTGTGATTAAAAAATCAACTTGACCAGTTTCATCAACTGCAACTATTGAGTCATGCAGATATTTACTTTCATCCAAAACCATTTTAAAAAGGACTGATTTTCATTGAGTTATCATAATGCAAGAGAAAAAGAGACTTGGTTTTGAACATACAGAAGAAGAAATCTGAATAACTGAATTGAATGGTTAGTGCCTACTTTGAGGTGGCAAACCTAACTGGATACATGGACATGTAGAAGAACCAGATCTGCCAGGTCTTCATATGTTGCGCACAAGAAGGTTTGGGACTAGGGAGACTGCTTGGGCAGGCCTCCTGACATCCTGCAGGATGTCTCCCCTCTCTGCAAGGCTAGAACATGCCAAATGAAAACAAGAAAAGCAAATTTAATTCCTAATCTCTCTAAATTTGCTTATTATATGACTCTAAGCCACAAAATTAACCACTCCGGCAGTTTACTCAGATATACTGTGGACATAATGTCAAAAGGATGTTATAAATACAATTAATTGATTACATAGAAACCATTTGAGATCACCTGATATACAGTGCTATAAGAATGCAAATATATAAAAATATGTATAAAAATTAACTACTGTAATTTTTTATTGAGATACTATCTCTGTAACTACTTAAATATTTTTATTTTGAAACTAAATACGTACATATTCAGAGGAAAAAATAACAACAGCCCCTCAGGCCCATTAATTACAGTGGTGGTGCCAGGTGGGTGCTACTACAATTCCATTTGCTATTCATTCACAAAGATCAGCTTGTAGTGGACTGGACCACACCAAGGTCAGGACCGGTAACAGTACATTGATCATAGAAAAGCTACTAAGCACATGAAAGGAATTACAGTAGATCACATATCAAACATTGTGGTCTTATGCTTCCTTTCTCTAGTCCTACAGGCAGGAAATGCTCTACATATCCTGTGAGATGACCAGACACTTAAAAGTAGTCTCTTGTTCCAAAGGCTCTGGTACAGTAACTGCCTGCAAAGAAGCTCAACAACTTCTGCAGTGCAGTTGTCTTCTAGAGTGGTATCAGAAACACGGTATGAATGGTCCTATGATAATAAAAGTATAGTATGGTAAATTAAAGCAATTTCAGTCTCTCAAAAAAAACAAAAAAAAAAGTACAAAATGAGTTGAAGTTTGCAGTTGTGCATTTAGATACTGTTTAATTACTTTTGTAACTCCATTGTTTAAATTCCTCAGCAAAAACAACAGCATGAACAAGTCTGAACTTTCAAAGATCAGTTTTTCATTTTTATACTGCTTAATGTTTAGACAGTTTGAGGAATCTCATTATAGTTTTGAAGCATTCACCAAAATTCAGGGAGCATAGTATAAATATACAGTTGACAGACTGTATAAATAGTAAGAATGCACAGTTCCAAAGGAAGGTCTGTAGGATATTTTTGGATGCCCAACGTTTCTAGAAAAAACAAGTGTAAAAGGGTTTCTCTAAACACAGTCAGTGAGAAGAGAGCTTGTAGATTTTAAGTGGGTGGAGTGGAAGTCTAGGGTGGGGGTTAGCAAACAAGCCGAAGACTTTCATGTTTTTGTTTGACAGTAGAAGTAATTTTACTTTGAAACTTAATACTGTTTGGCAGTAAAAGGATCTTTAATTTTGTTTGGGGTTTGTTTTTTTTTTAAATATTTCATGTGTACTTGGTTTATCACACAGCTAGCATAAATAACCTTGTAATTTTTTCATTGCTTTCACCCTGTTTTACTTTGTTTTAGTTGATTTATCTAGTTCAGCAGTACAATACCACAATCTTTTCAGGTGTTCTATAAATTCACGTGGAAATACAGAGGTTCAGTTTCACTGAACACTGTCTTCATATTTGATGCATGAAGTTTCTTTAGATGGTACAGAATAATCTGGTAAAATGGTACAGACGAGAAGACGTACTGTCCACAGCGTGTTTGCTAAGGTTATATTGAGACAGGATTTCCTTTCAGTGTTATATCAGTATATTGAACTCATTCCTGGACATCACTTAACATCTATAAAAAGTAGCACAGACTTTTATAAATAAATAAATACCATTCTTTCTTTATACTAAACAATATGTACTAATGCATATTTTCATTACGTGGATTTTGTAATAGATGATGTTAATAGTATAGATAATACAACAAGAAACTCTAAACCACAAATCTTTAACTTTCCTAGTCTATTCACATTTATCTTTGGCACTGATAATTAGTTTCTCAAGATGCTGCAAGTATTTTCTTTTCCTTTTCGCAGAATCATTGTATTCCTAATAGGAAGCTGAGACATTTTTAAAAACTGTACATGATATTGTAAAATAGGTCAATAACAAATTCTTTAAATTTACCTCCTTTAATTCTTCTTTTCTGAAGTCCTTGCACTGCTTTTCCATTTAAATATCACTGGTAAAACATACTGGTAGAAAACTCATCCCATATTCATTATGAAATGTATTACCTTTCATGTTAAAAACAGTATTTTGTCTTCCTTAAAACTCCATTAAACTATTGTAAGTGTAACTTCCAACTTCAATATGAATTATATCTAACAAGACATATTGAAAGAAAATAAAAGATTATGATCTGACTAGAGAGGCAGTATAGATTAAGGCTTTTTCTGAACAGGCTGTAGAAGCCAGAGACATCTATAAAAATCTGATCATTACACATGAATCATTCCCTGCAAAACACAAAGAACTGACGTTTCATACACATTATGAGCTGTATGGGAGTACCTGAACCTTTATTTTTTGTGTTTTGAGGCTACAATAATATCATTAAGGCATGCTATTTGTTTATTGACTTCTTATGTGACTTGAACTTGTCTATACTGTGCTTTTGGATCTCATTAGAAAATCTGGAATTCAGCAAAAATCCAGACTCACTTTATTTAAAATAGTTTTAGACACAAAAACTACCCAAGAATAGGAACATATTTAGGTCCAACCAGATCTCCCCGAGCTTGCAAGTTATGAAACTGCAGCCCGTTAGTCATTGCTAGTGTGTTGAAACCAAATTGGTTCTGGCTTCTCCATTCTGAAATGCAATAAATATATATTGTATGACCCTAATATTTAAGATTTATCTAGATTTACTAGCATCAAAAGTTACGATTCAAGGTATCTCAGGAATGTACCAAGACAGGCTGAATTGAAAGATGGCCTTTGAATCCTGAATTCAGGGGCAATCTCAGGTTGTTGAAATGATCTGAAACATGGAAAATTAAGAGATGTCAAGACAGCTTTAGCAAAGGAGGTAAAAATCACCCGAACATTGCAAAAAGTAAGTGACTGATTATCCAGTTGAGAAGCTTAAATTTCCTGTTGAAAAATATTTTTACAGGCATTCTTTTGCCTAATTTTCTCCTAATTTAGGCTGCATATCAGCTGGTTTCTCAAGATACTGATGTGTATGCGAATGTCAATTTTCTTTGATAATCGCCACAGTCTCCTCTTCAGAGACTGTGCATGTCAGTATAATAATTGCATTCATTGTACTGTATTCTCAAGCAAGGAATTTGGTGTTTTATACTATACTACCCTCAATTTGATTTTCCTGAAAGCATATATTGAATATTCCTATCTGTAAGTCTGAACTTTTCCAATTATGATTTAAATTCAGTTTTACTTCTTTTCTTCTGCTGTCTACTACATAATAAGTCCTGAGTTCAGAGTGGTCAATGTAAAGTCATAATTCCCATTCGGGAAACAGTAAATTCTATCATCTGTAGTTAGCTCAAGTCCAGTTTAGTAAGTATAGTTGCTTAAATTTTTATGAGCTGCAATGTGTGAAGAACACAGTATGTAGATTTTTAAAATAACTTTTAGAAGGCAACTTCTACAACAGTTGCAGTTACATAATATATCTGGCTTTTTTTTTTTTGTTATGCCAAGTACAAGGAAAATCAACCATTGCAAGCTGTTTGAAGAATAAAGTGTATTAAAAGAGAGTCTGAACCAACACATAACAGAGAACTATATTCCTCTGAATTCTCCTCGAATATATATACACACACGTATGTACACATCCAACATTTAACTGGGAAATAAAATAAATAAATAAATAAAATGAGATTTGCTTTTCAACTGGATTTGTTAATCTGCAAGTTCCTTCCTATTCCTTGAAAAACTGTCACATACAAAGATTAAATAATACTACTTGATAGTTAAATAACTTTGAATATCAGGAAGAGTTTAAATCTCTTCTGTTCCTGTCCTGCAAGTACAGTTTATAGCTATGTATAGATATTTCTATGTTCTATTTGTATCACCTCCACACCAGTGTATTTATTATCGCTGGAGAACATACACTATCATGCCGGAAAAATGGAGTATCTGTGATTTATGCCAGTTAATGACATTTAACACAATGGAAATGCCCGATATTATCTCTGTATTTTATCACTTTCAACATGCACTTGTGTCAGACATTAACATACCAGTGTTAGCCATTGCCTTCTCACAGGAAAATGCCAAATCCTATCGACCAAAAGCATAAGAAGGATGAAAAATGTTTTGAGAGGCTGAAGAATGCTACATTTATCTTTATGTCCTACAACTAATAACTTATATCTTTAGAAAAAAAAAGGAGGAATATCTTCTGAAATGCAAGAAAACCACTGTATATAACTTTTAATCTGTTGGGAGGGTTTTGTTTTGTTTTTTACTGCAGCATAATCAGGGTTAACAGCAATATTGGGAGATAAAGTAGTGTGCACAATAAGAGTGTAAATATGCGAAACATTAAGCGTGATTTTACAGAACTTAAGGTGGCTGAGCACTAAGCTATCTCAGAAAATCAGTAAAGGTGAGGAACCGCCCTTCTGTACATTTCTGATAATCTTTTTGTTAAATAATTGAAAACCAAAGTAGGAATACTTAGAAGTGTTAAATGGAAAAGCAGCACACTGACAAACGGTTTTGCAAAAGAAAGAAACCTTCTACCCAAAAAGTAGTTTAAGAACTGTGGTATGAATTTGTCATAGATAAAACCCTGTGAGGGACATCAGAAAACCCACAAATATTTATGGAATGAACCACAATCTGTATACAGAAGTTAACAAATGTCTCATTACAAATGTGATATGGTTTTCCCAGTAACAGAAGCACACAGCTTGCAATATATTTAACTTGAGATCTTGTTATAATTAAAAATGCTACAAAGAAAATTAGTATGCTTTATGGATTACTTGAAAATCCTTATCAACGAACAAAAAATTTATTGAAGTCAAATCTGATAAAATTATACTTACAAAGAGTTAGGAAGAAAACTTGGATCTGCATAATATAATACACTTTTAAAAGCTTTCCTGAATTACTTTAGAATAAGTTGTTTATCCCTGTCAAGACTTTTAGATGTTAAATTTCATTAAATAAGACAGAAAAGTAACCTTGATATGTGAATTCAATCATATATTTTAAGAATTAGTAAAGGAGTTTCTGGGAAGAAACTGTAAGGAGTTTGTGTAAAGTAACTGAACATTATTTAAGTAACTTGTATAGGTGACTCACCTCAACTCTTAAAATGGCATTAATTCCTAAGGACCAAAGTAACCATTTTTTCCCACATTAACAGAAACCCAAACATCTCTCCTCATTCCCCCCAGTACTGTACAATTACAGGCAAAATATAAAGCTAGCTGGTTAGAGAAAAAGAAAGATTAAAGGGAGGCAAGTTGAAAGAAGAAATGTAAAAGCTTCAATAATGTTGTTTTATAACATAAATCATATAACACAACTCATTAAAAATAGCTCCAGCTTTCAGACTTCCTTTTATTTTTCAGTTTTACAATTTATCTGAATTTTTTTTCATTGCATTCAAGTTTCTGAGTATGTAAACTGTGACAGGTATTCTGGGATTTTTAAATGGCATTTAATTTTTTTTTAATTTGTGACTTTTTTTATTACCTTTTTAAATTGTTACAGTATGTTTAATAATGTTAATGCTGAATCTGAGAATTTTATCAAAATTCTCAGTTCTTAGTGTCAATTTTTGTGCTGTGTTTCAAAAGCCTGAAGCATGATGGCAGATGAAGCTGATCCAAGCCCAGGCTGCTGCAGTATTACCTTCTCACTAAGGCTAATCCTTGGGTGCCTATACAATACATAGACCCAGGGCAATGACCTGACTGAAAAAAAAAAAATTGCCTGATGCCCCCAAAATACGAGCTCCTTCAGCTCCCTCAACCAGCTTACTATACACAAGTACAATGAGCAACACCATGGAGAACAGCTTGAATTTAGACTTGCAACCTAGCTGAGCAAAAGCTTATTGCCAAAAGGAGATTGCGGCTAAAGTAATGTTAAACATCAACACATTACATCCACCCCACTCTGGGCTGCCTCAAAGAAGCCCAGGGCCATGCATAACCACATTCCTCGAAAGGAGGGTGAGACTTCTCTACTCAACGAGCTCTTCAAAGATCTGACATGTTTTCTTTCCATTATGGTAAAACAAGAGTTAATTTGGGGAAGAATTAACATTCTGAAAAATATTTTCAAATGAGAGGAAGGGTCATTATTAGAGTTAAGGGGAGCAAATAGTTATACAACCTTATTTCAAATGATGGGGGTATATTTCAGTGCTGGTTGAGGAGAACAGACACATGACATTTCTGAGGGGATCATTTAAAATGTGCAAAAAGTTATGAAACAAAAGGAGAAGAAATTACTCTTTCTAGGGAGAAGAAAAGAACTGCAATAACCTTAAGGTCTCAATAAAAAAAACCAAACTGCACAAGTATTTATCATCTAAAGATTAGGAAATATCAAGGCAAGTAGTTCAAAATATCAAGCATTTCAGTATATTAAATAAGAGCATATAATAAAAAGTTTAAAAGAATCTAAACTAAAAGAAATTCAAACAATTTTTGTTTGATTTGTTTAATTTTATTTTGATTGGCTTCACTATAATAAGCTCCATCATAACACAACTGCAGTTCTTGGAAAAAAATTAAATGGAAGAAAAAGTTAAACAGCACCTCAAACCAGTACAAACAAAGGAAATCCTAATCGCTTCTCCACTCAGTCACCATAAACATATTACAGATCTCAAAACTGAAGTTGTAGAACTTCATGCGTCAAGCTGCATATACACCACACAGCAAATTTTAGTTAACTGTCTTAAAACAGTATTTGAGACAGCAAGAAATATCAGAAGACTAAGGAAACTCTGAGTTCAGGATGCTGTGTAATTTAGCCTTCACTCTGAGGAACATACAGTAGTAAAGATCACCCACAGCTGAGAAACCTTTTAATAGAACAAAGCGTAGTGCAATAGCACAACAGAGAAAGCCATGCCCTTGTGAAAGCTTTACTTGACAGCTGCTATTTACTTCTGACCTTAAGCTGTTAAATGATGGCATCATTAAGTAGTCAAAGAAATGGAGTACATGCTACAATAAATTATATAAAATACAGCATTGAACACTTCATACGCTCCCTTTTTTAAGAGATGCTTCTCTCATGTCTGTCTCCCAAGTTCACAGCTGAAGCATCTGACCTGAGAATTTAAAGCTCTGAACCCACAGACCAGTTTAAAGGGAGTCTGAAAATCTATTCTCAATTTAGTTCTAAATCACACACAAGTGCTAGAATGAACTATATCTGAAAAATGAAACAATCATAACCACACTGTAAACTCAAAAGCTTTACCAGAGAAACTAAATGCAGTTGTCCTAAGCACTGAGATCTTCACTCTACTGCAATTCTTTCACAGATAAGCAAACGGACCAGGTTGAGACAAACAGTCAAAACAAGGCTTGAACACAGAGCATGAGGTTGTTGTTATCTTATTTGCTCACTGAAGTGTGTGTGTAAGCCAGCCATAGCTAGCTACGCATTGGTCTGGAATTGACCCAGGAGACCAGGGGAGACCACTGTTGTGTCCTGCACCGCTAAAGAATGGACATCTCCCCAAGATGCCCAAGCTCAGAATGGTTCTCCTCACCATGCCTTGCCACTGGAGTTCCTTCTAGACATGTGAGAAAGTTCCCATGATCTTCCAGGTCAGACTTGAAAGAATCTGAGAGATCTATGAAGTTGCTCTTTAAAATCTTTGCCTGCCTCTAGAGCAGGACTATTAGGCACAAAATCACATCTCTGTGAAATTCCATAAAATTAATTTAATTCCTCCTCCCTCCTCCTCCTCTCAAAGGGCTGGGATGCCGCTAGGGTGAACACCACATTTGTGCAAATACCTAAGCCAAGTCAGAAGCAGTACACCCAACTGAAAGGAAGAACTTTGCAGATAGAATGCATATTAAGTTCTCAAAACAGGATTGGAAGTAACAACAAATCATTAGGGAGGGATTTCATTTATAAGATTAAAATCTTTAACACACATATTTTTTGAGAGTTACTAGGAGACAAAAAAATTAACAATTTTACAGATTTCACTTTTGCTCTGTTTCAATGAATCAGTTATCCCTTTGAATTAATTCTTCATTGACATTTACTTGATGGGTTTTTCTCCTGACATGTTTAATAAGGTTTCCACAAGAGCTGCCATGATTAATAACAAATGGATGCTAAAATGGCACAGTAATGCCAGTGCTCTTTGACAGAAATGTTTCTGAAAAGCATATTTCAATTTGCTTTCTATGAGGAACTGCACAAAGAAATGAAAAATGAATCCTTTTCTTATTATGAAATTTATTTTGAGTATCACATAATAAGGATATGTATTTCCAATATACATATTCAGGCAGATTAGTTATGTATTATTGCAGATTCCAGTAAAATTCACAATTAAAGAAATTTCAAATAAAAATAAGATTGATAGTTGAACATTTTAAAAGTTGAATTCCAAATATAAATTTAGCTTTGAATAGCTTTTGGTATTAGATAATTAACAAGCTACATTTCTGAAACTAAATGGGCAGTTCCAGCTGTTACTTTACAATTACTTTCCACTGAGGGTTTTAAATTAATAACTGCTGCAATAGCTTCAAACATGCCAATGTTAATTAGGAGTGATGTTTCCATGTAATATTATCCGTATACATGAATATTTTACTGAGTGAAACACTTTTTTTTTTCTTCTTATCGTCTCTCTACTAAAGATAGAAGAGGGAAATATAAGGCAGGAAAAGACTTCACCCAAGCCCTATTCCAAAGAAAGGTATAGGATTCTTACAGAAGACGACTTTTGTAAAGTCCTTACATTAAAAAAACATGGGTTTAAGTACAACAAAGGACATTCTTTAGACCTTGCTATTTAATATGAATATTTTTATTTAAATACCAACTCAACAATTAAGAAAGCTAAATATTATTAAATGCAAAAAATATTATTAAATGCAAAAAAAAACCCAAACAAATTAATTCCTTAAGGCAGGACTAAATGTAGAGAGAATCTTGTTATAAAACCCCACACACCTATCGAGGAATAAAAATAACCTGATGTAAAATCTGAAACACAAGAAAATTAGAGGAACAAATTTAAAATATTCTATGTTATGACTTTTTTTTTTTTTTTTCCTTAAGGCAGGAATAAAATAACTGAAAATGGTGCTAATGTATCCCTGATTCACAACTTCTGTGCAATAAAAGAAATACCTCTCCTTGAAGCACTAAGAATCTTTTTTTCCCTAAAAGTTTTTTTCCTACATAAAATTAGTTCTGCAGTTTTAACCATTTTGAAATTAAAGAAAAACTGCAATAGACATTTTACGATGCACTGTAACTTTTACATTTTCTAATTCCCTACAGTACATATGCACATTTCAATAAGCTGCTCACATTTCCATCAAAAATTACATATGCACACATTTTTTCACTCATATCTGTGTTGCCTTTATTCAAAGAAAAATAAAGAAACTCAAGTCAGCTAATTCTTTGTCTACCAAAAAAGCTTCAAGGTAAATAGTAAAAAAAAAAAAAAAAAAAAGTTGAATGGAAAATAAGTTTTATTAGAACGTTTGTAAAATAATAATCTCTGAAAAGGAAATTATTCATACTAGGTCCACATTCTGGGATGCTTTTAGTTATCTATATATGAAATTTTTATAGAAAAAAGATTACTTTTTTGCAACTATTAACTGGTCTGAAAAGGAAAATATCAAGAATTAATGGTTTTGCTCATACCAGAGGCTTTTTGTAACAATAATTTAAAGTATAGTTTTTGAATATATACACATCTCACAATTTAATACTCAACAGAAAACGTTTCTGAAGAGAAGATGCTTAAAGATGTGGGTGCTGTTGAAAAGTTCTGAAAAGCATTTGATTTTCCAAACCGCATTGAAAGAAAAAACAGGTCTCCACACAGACTGCTGGCTACGTACGTGCTTATTGCATAAACTCCTTCCATCATTCTTTCCTTCCCCTCAAACCCAGCACTATCAGCACAGACACACAAAATTGGTTTTTACTCCTTTTACCACTGAAGGATTTTTGTTAACCAATTATGGGCGTTACATGATTATTACAAGCATGTTCTAGATAAAGTCCCTTGAAATAAAGACAAGCAGTAGATATTTTCTGAGAAAAACAACATTGTTTTGGTATCTGTAAATGAAAACAATAAACTACAGAAATTTAAATCATAGTATTAGACACATTTATACTAAAAAGACTTCGTGAATTTTTTGAGAAAAAGTAAGAAGCAATTTACAGCTACATTTTCATGATAAAACTCTTAACATGTTGCAGGGTTTTTTTGGGGATGGTGGTAGTGTTTAAAAGAATTTCCATTTACATTCACAAATTGAAAACAGTCTAAGGATAGCTTTATGCTTTGATCTATGAAAGATCTACACATGAAAATGACCATGGAGCATTCAGACCTGGACTATTAAGCTTTGATGTATGACATGAATGAAATCCTTGGATCTCAAAAATGATGAATCCAGAGCATAGACAACAATTAGGTACTTTATTGGCCAAGCTGAGGGAAGTCTGCGATTCTGTTCACTGCAACTTCCAGAACTTGATAATTTAGCAATATTTATTCTGGACTTTATTAGCAAAGCTTTTCACAATAGC
Source organism: Baryphthengus martii (assembly GCA_013396935.1). Lineage (NCBI taxonomy): Eukaryota > Metazoa > Chordata > Aves > Coraciiformes > Momotidae > Baryphthengus > Baryphthengus martii. The sequence continues at coordinate 34,263 of VWZK01009244.1, forward strand.
CTCCAAACAGCCTATATTCTCTGTGCTATTCATCAGCCATTTCATTTTTGTATTAACAATATTTTACCTCAGAATTATTTTACCCTATTTGTTCATGGATATTCCCTAAAATTTTACTGATTAATGTTTCATTCAGAGTTTGCAAAAAAACCCACCATGTTGGGGATGGCAGGAAATTATCTATATAATCCAGCAGGGAATTTTAAGAGTATTTGGTATAATAAGGGCCTTGTCTCAATTCAGAAGTAGAACTGTCATCTCAATTTCATTTCTGTACTGCTTCATATTTAAGCAGAGCCATGTGTCTGTACCCTCTCCAGTCAGAAAAACAGAATTGCTGGGTCTTGTGACCAAGTTTTCTCAACCATTTTCCTATTGATACTGTCCAGTTCTGCTGGTAGCTCAGAGCAACTAGTGCTATCCATTTTTATAAGCCCTCAACATAAATACATTTTTTTAAAAAAATTGAGTCATTTTTATGTCATGTTTCCACTGACTAAAAGCGTTCAAGGATTCTAACTATGCTCAGGTTAATTGTACTATGTACTGTTTGTATTTACTGGAAAATACTGCTGTAATGTAAAGGTGACAAAATTATCTCACAGATCGTGAGATAATTGGGCAGAAAACTAGTTAAGATGACTATAGACTCATTTAATTAGTTCCACTTCTTTAAAGCACTTTAATTTATTCATGCTGATATTCTCCATTAGCCATTTTTATTAAAAGAGAAAGAACTAAGAAAATTACAATGGGAAAACATGAAGATACAGAAAGAAGGAAATGTGGCTTTTCAAGCTACCCTAGGAGATGCTATTATTTTTGCACAGACATCATCATACATGGAAAAAGATCTTCTGGCCTTGTGCCCTCAGAATTGCTGTTTTTTTGACAAGTGATTGCCAAACAGATTTAATGAATCTACTAAGTTTGTTATCTGCAGAAAGACATGAGCGACTTGATCTAAATTGCTTCGAGTAGGAGCCTGGACTAGATGAGCTAGAGTAGTCCCTTCCAAATAAAATTATTCCATGATTCTATGCTACCCTTGGATTTCTGGATATCAGAATCAGCCACACAACTGCTTTTAGCACTCTCCACATAAAAAACATATATTTAAAGTTTTGAGAGAAGTGCTCACTGCTAACAAAAAAAATCTTATCTGATGTCCTTCAAAGCAAACAAAGCATTGCTACAAACACAACAACTGCTTAAAGTCTCTGTGTCATTGGCATACAGTTAAGTTCTTCATCTCATTACACTAACACTGTAGCAGAAGTGTTCTTTTGTTGTTAGGTAGCAAAGAATCCATAGAGAAGAGAATTTTATGAAGATCTTGAGGAAAAAAACTTAAGTTCAAATTTTTATCTTCTAGACATCAGAAACAACAGCGAGCCCAGGACTGAGAAATGCAATTTTTGCCGTAGTTACATCATTTATAAAATTTCCCTCCAATATGATTTCTCTGGTATCAAATAACTGCCTGTCCTTCTGTCCATCAGGGCATTAGCATGATTTCCCTATCTCAGCACTCTCTCTCCGCAGAACTGCCACACCTTCCTCTGTTTTGCCAAATGTATTTGACCATTCATTTGGCCACTTCAGAAGACCTAACATACACAGCGTGATCATACAAGTCAAGAAACGACCACACCATCTTGTTTTTGTGCAGCTTTGTGAGTTGCCTCCAAGCAGCAGCACCTCCTAGTCACAAGTTTAACATGACCAGGTAGTTAAAATTCACAACAACGTGCTTCTTCACTGCTTAGCAGAAAGTCCATTTACTTTGACTCCTCCACAATTTGAATTAACTGGTCCTCCTGGACTTTAGCCAAGCTAAGCAGTTGCCTCACTCGCATCCTTATAGAAAATCGCCATTATTCTGCTCCTCAGCCCTGTCCCAAGGCCTTCTGATATCTACAAGGATTCTGCTACACAGAACTGGCAGTTTCTTGATGGGAACCAAAAAATGTGACCAGAATTGTGTAAGGCAAACACACCTTAGGCTGGGACTCAAGAATCAGAGATGTATGAGAAATCATTAAAACAAACCAACCAACTCTTAGGATTTAGTAGGGAGGGAAAAACCCTGAATAGGAGAAATTGTCTCTTATTGTGACCAGCTGAAAACGTTACTGTACTTTCAGAAGCCAGTATCTTTGCATCTTTGTATACTACATGCATTAACAGAAAAATGGACCAATTTAGCTTAGGCTATTGTAGGAAATAGTTATTTTCACACTAATTTTTATATGGTATAAGAAATTAAAGTTACTATGTCAATACATTTCTTTCTTACTTCTGATAATCATCTAAAAAAATATTTGTGCCCAAATTTCTGGGGCACATTATTTGTCCAAAACTCCATTTTCAATTTAATCCACTCCTCAAATTAAACAAGTGGGCTATTTTTTTCTAAGACACAGATGGAGTCATTTCAGGTTACAGGCCAGAAGTGGACAGTTTTATTCAGTATGACTTGCAGCCATACCAGATTTACATTTCATGCACTGGCATTCTGTGAACGATCTATGAGCACTTCCTGTTTTTCATATATGAATTTATGGGACAAATTCAAGATATTTGAAAAGTCTATTCAGCTGTTAGCCATGAAAAAATTTCTCAGCCTTTCCTAACAGAACAGTTTCTAAATAAGAAGCAAAAATTTTTCTTTCTCATGAAATACTACAACAGTGACATTAATTCCATGTGGTTGTAGTTCAGACCTAAACAGAGGACTGTTTAAACCAAAGTGACACCGCAAATTAAATTTGTATCCCCATACCAGAAAGAGTGTAAAGACAGTGGGTCAATGATTTATTTTCTTTTATTCTATTAAAAGCAGCAGCAGCAAATTAGAGGAGAAGAGAGGTTGGAAAAAGAAGATGACATGTTGAGATTATTAGAAAGCTGTAGCAGTTAATTACTCAGTAATCAACAGGCTGCTGTAACTTTTTTTTTTTAGAGTCTCTCAAGCTGGATATTGTACTATTTACACCTCTGTTGATATTTACTAAGGAATCTTGCACCAAAATACTTGTTACACAATGTGTGGGTTTGCTCATTTTACTACCTAATTTTTAAGCATTCTGTGTTGGCTTCAGTTATGCATTTTTGCTATCTAGTATCATGTACAAATACTAAGTTAAAAAAAAAAACTATATTTGGAGAAACAAATACTAATATCAGGCCTATGTATTAAAAATATCCTTGTGTTGTTCTGTTGTTTTTTTTTTTTCTTTAATACAGCCCATGAGTCTTGCCCTAACAATACAAATCCTTTGTATTTTCAAAGAAAAACCAACAAATTCCTTCTGCTCACAACTCCACTGGTCTAACAGCAGTGACTGTCATGTAAGAAAATGAATGGCTACCTTCAACCATACTTCTGTAGCTACAGTATATTCTGGATTAAAGAATACATAATCAGAAAATGCATCTACTTCAACTCTAAACTGGACTCTTTAATATTTTTAATAAATTAGTATTAATTTATATCACTTGAAATTGTAGAAGCTTGTTTAAAGTGATCAAAATAGTAACCATCTTCCCAAAATCAAAAGATCACCCACTAGTAACTTCAATACTGTCTCATAAAATTCTGCAAAATACCTTGACACTCTGTGCTGATGTATTTTAAAAACACTAGTTAGTGTCAACACTCAAGTTAGTTAGTACAATTGGATGATTATAGGAATAAAGATGAGTGTGAGTCATTTGACAGCTGCTGGGAAATTAGAAGAATGGTCACGGAAGGAGTTAGAGGAAATAAGTGAAAATGGCAGACATTCCTCAGAAAAAGACACAGAAGCCATGGCGTTTTCTGATTGGTCACAATGAAGCCAGGAACAGGCAAATGAGAGATGTCTTTGGTCCAGTGCTTCTTTCTTTCTACCTTATCCATTTTGATATCTAAAGGAGGACTGGAGCATATCCTAACCATATAAAAATACGAAAATCAAATACACACTGCACAAATCTAGTCCAGAACACTTACATATATAAGACCCAGAGACCCGTAATGCAAAAAGGCATATGAACCTCTAAGCAATTGAGTGACTTCTACTTTGAAAAACGCAGAATTTGTGCATTTCCGGTAAAGCTACAGCTGTGAAGATATCAGATTTAAAAATATAAACTGCCATAGCTTCATTGATTTTAAATGGAAATCATATCCCTCCTGTTGCTTATTCACTGGCTTGTAATGTGCGTAAAAGAAACACTGCACACTTCCCTGAGGTGACAGAAACAGCCGTATAGAAGCTGGAACTTGCAGATTCCACTTTATGATAGGGCATTTTTCTGAAATTTTTGGATGCTGTGAGAAGAAGAGTGGAAGCTACACTTGGTTCTGTAGCTCTCAAAGCAGATATCAGATGGGAGTCTCTTTTGACAGAGAGTGCAGAAGCAGGAAGGGCCTGCACAAATTTTGGGAAGATCTCTTCTTACCTGTCATATAATGCCTTGCCATCCAAAGCCACTGCTGGCGCTAGGCTGTAAGATTTCATTAATGAAATCTCCATAATACAGCAGATAAAATGCTCATTAAAAAAACCAACCAAATAAACAAACAAAAAAACCCCCAAAAAAACCACCAACAAAAAAATAACCTACTACAGCTAAACATGTAAGTAAAAGCACTAATTTAAGTACTTCCACATGGAAATACCAAGAACAAGACTCTCTTACAACATTTAAGTGATCAGAAGAAAAACTGGGTATTTATTTAGTTAGACCATTTCATGGTCTCCTAAAAATCCTGGTCTTCACAAAAAGTAAAACTTGCTGTCATTTTCTAGGCAGTAAATGTTTTACTGCTGGGAAAAGATTTTGATGTTTGTAATTTCTATTGAAGAGCACTATGAAGCAGTTAAAAATATTGCCACATCTGAAAACCAGACCAACGGGAAGTCTAAGACACTTGTTCATCTGTATTTCTGTGACTTTTCTCACTTGGTATTATTTGCAACAATACTTTCATGTCTGGCAACAGTGCCAACTCTACTAAGGATCATATATTACTTTTATCATGTTGATTACATATGTTCACCAGTTTTGCTGCCTATATATCATTAGTGTGGTTTGCACATACTTGGTGACACAATCCAGAGCATGACATTTTCACAGAAAATGTGTTTACTGGGAAAGAGCTCCTTAGAAGTTTGCGTTCTTTTCAGCTTTGATCTACATGACATCAAGAATCCTACAGTTTCAATATATGTTTACCATTTATATTATTAAGATCTATCTCCTTCACACTATATGGCTACTGAGCATTTTGGTAGTCACAAAAAAATTTCCTTTTCTCTTAGGTGAACTTAGTAGTAGCTGAATAAAAGAAAGCCGCTTAAAATGTTCTCATCTGTGAGCTTAAGCTTCATAATGATTTGACATTTAAATTCTGTTATTCATCAGCACTTCACAGAAGAACATGATTTGTCTAAATGGATGTGAAAGCCCACAAGTGAAGAAAATCAGAAAAACCTGGTATTGAATATCAAAAGATTGTATGTGAAAAGTATTTTTACAGGCTGCACGTACTCATTTTATTGATCAATTAACTTCTCCCAAAATGAATTTTTCTGAGACCATATATGAAAACCCACACTCCTCCCCTAACACTTACTGATAAATGTCTTTTCTGAGCACAGCTCTACTAAGAGGGTTGTCAGCCTGAGGAGCCATACAGACAGATCCAATCTTGAGAACCAAAGTGTCTTCTTTAATTACTGAATTACCTGTAGTTAGGAAAAGAGAAAACATGTGTTTATTAAAAGTCAAATGCACATAGTAGAAACACTGAAAAACTATTTCTTAAAAAAAATAAAATTCTCAATAAGAATGTCTGCTAAGGGTTCAGTTCTGCTTAGGAGCAGCAACTAATGCAACAAAAAAAAAAAAAAAAGGCAAGCAAGCCATAAAATCAATAGCACTGTTGTGATACATAAAATACAAAACTACTGTCATTTAATTTCCCCACAGAGTTCTACCACACAACTAAATCCTGGTCTGTGACTTCTCATTTTCACTGATCCTCTTTTATTTCCATTTCTTTTGTTCAAAATTATACTGATCCCATAGACTGTTTTTCTAATAATTACCTGTTGAAATATTAGCATGTAAAGCACTCGGTCACACACCATATTTAATATGGGGCTAGGTCCATTAGGTATAAATCACTGCAGTATATTACATGTAACCATCCCAGTAGCATTTGGAACGAGTTGCAGCACACATGAAAAGTTCAAACACAAGACTGAAACAAGAGAATCTGAAATCTGACACATATACTGTATGTATATACAGATGTACTACTGGCCAGTAAATTCCATATCAATAACAAAATTATTCCAAGAAGAAAGATCTATGCTTTCCACTGCATCCCCATCATATTAAAATCTCAGCCACAAGTACAAATTCTTAGTTTTAAAAGCAGTGGTCATAGAAAACGAAAGTTTTGTGCACAAATTGTCACTTCAGTCTTCAAAACCAGCACCACATTTCTCATAGTAAACTAATTCTGTGAAGTTTCCTCACAGAAAAAGACTGAGTCTAGTGCAGTTCCTTCTCTCAGGCAAAGATACACATAAAGCATTTGGATAAGGTTCTGCTCAGAAGACTCCATAATAACTGGGAAGCTCCTGAGAAAATGTGATGCAAGCTCAAAAAGTTCATCATCTGAAGTGAAATGGTTCACTTCAACACCAGCATGATACATAACAAGGATATCCCACTTGCTCCCATGTTCAAGGAAATACTGCAAGATTCTCATATATTGAGTTCTGAAAATAAACTGACACTAGCAGAACAGAGTTTAAAAATTTTACTGAAGAATGAAATGCTTGGTGTGGAAAGAACCAGTAAAACCTATGAATTGAAAAAATGGTTTCTCCAGACCCATTAATGTCTTGGTGAACAGACATCATGCTTTGCAGCTACATATATAAAGATATACACACATTCGTATTTTTAAACGGACATAAGAAATCATAAAATTCCCAAAAATTCTAATACAATATTTTGAAGCATTTGTAGGGAATACCACAGTAAACATGCAGCGAAGTGGTAACACAAGTTCTGAGGCAACTACATCAGAACACAAGGGATTTACTTAAAAGAACTTCATCTACTTAAAAAAGCAAAGTCAAATCCTTTAGTCCCCAAAGCAGAGCAAAACCATATACAGATGGCTTGGTTGACAGAACTAAAGCAGAAAAGTTAAGCTGACAACAAAATCCTATTTGTGACTAAATCAGAACTCGTATTTTCATCTTTTAGATCAAAAAATAAGTAAGGCTTTGTTCTAAGTATTAGAATTCCTGCCACTATACACTCAACATGTTGGACTTTTTTTTTCCTGATACTCACATAAGAAAAAGGAGTGAAGGTATTAAATATACTTCAGATTGTAATTGCAACTTAATTAGGTGGCAAGTGTCTTATTCTGAGAAGTGGTGCTTAATAAAACATATATTAGGCTAAGAATTTTAATTTGTCTCTGACCTTTAGCAAAGCAAACGTCTACTCATCACGGTCTCTATTATGGAAGTGTTTTAGGATTTTTTTTTTTTTTTTCAGGGTTGGGTATGGTTCTTTTGTGTACAGCTTTCTGTAGGTCAAGAAATTAAGTCAATTTTAATCCAGGAAGAATTACAAGCATTAATATTTTCAGATGGTTTCTGTGAGTGGTAATCTGAGTCATGCCTTAGGACAATGAACTCTTACCTCCCTTCATTAACCCATGAATTCTCCCATTAGCTTTTCAAAATATGGGCATAATGTAGCAAACAATCACAGTCATTATAAATATTTTAAAATCTGAGGGGTAAAAAAAGTCTACACCACAGAAGTACAATCTAGGAAAAAGTTACAGACTCAGGTGTAATTGTGGGTTTTACCCACTCATTTCAGTCTTCTTTTTGCTGAGATAAACATATTTACGTTTTGTTTAAAATGCTTCTTTGCAAGGCTTCTTTTCTATCACTTGGTTAACATTTGCAGTGCTTTACTCCAGCACTTGACCAACATCTGTGGTGCTTTTCACCATCCTCTCCACTTTTATCAATATCCATTTTTACAACAGAAACCAAACTGGACATGATATTCCATCATATGCCATATGCAGCTACTTCCTTTATTTCTTTTCACTAAGTCCACTGTGACCCTTAAGCTGTTTTCAGCCACTGTTTCTTCATATAGTCTCTCTAGTCCTGAAGAAACAGTCTGCATGAATTGTTTCCATGACAGCTTCAGCTTTAAAAGATTTAGCATATTTTCTACAAGCAGTGATGTAAGCACAGTGATCCAGATGCATGGCCTATAGAGTCCTTAACATCTTTTTCTTTGAGAAATTCTTTGCAACGTATGTTGATGGTAGCCACAATGGTTTTGTATTTGCTTTCAGATTATTAAATACCAATTTCACTTATTATTCCAAATTGATAAGTTGTTTCGAGGTTTGTTTTTTGGCCTTCCAGTTAGTCATTTTGAATTCATGCAACATTTCCACAGATATCATATGAGGATATATTTAAATTAGAATACCATGAGACACAATGTCAAAGTCCTTACAAAAGTCTAACGTATCAAATACTTAGAAATATTTTATCAAGAACTAAAGCCATAGTGAACAATGAAAATCAGATGTGCTTAACAAGACTAATTTTCCACAAAACCAGATTTATTATTGTGTAAAAAATATGTAATTCTTTATTCACTGAATCCTGTAATAGATTTTTTCTTTGATGTTTTCTGAAGGAGTGCAATAAAACTACCTGTCTTAATTTTATCTGAAATCATACTTTTCATTTTATTAGTTATACCTTCATCTGTATAAAACCTGCTCTTCCAAGGTGTGTTAAAAATTAGTCTCAGAAGACTAAGATCTCTAAGCATAAGTTTCTCAGTCTGACTGATTTGAAACTGTTTAATAGTAAGCAAGGACGATGTTACAGACCATATGTTAAGACATACTTCAAAGTAGAGAGTCAGGCTCACATGACATCTCTTCTACAAATGCAGGAGAAAAATAGTCTCACAATTACAGGCCCTGGTTCTCATGGGAGATTTTAACTACCCAGATATTTGCTGGAGGGCCTACTCAGCCAGTCATTCACAGTCCAGGACGTTCTTCCAGTGCATTGATGATAAGTTCTTGATGCAAATGGTACATGAGCCAACACGGAGAGGAACAGAATATCAAGCAGAATCACAATGTTACTAGGGGAAATCCCATGGGACAGGGTACTAGAAGGTAAAGGGGCCCAAGATACTTGGTTAACTTTCAAGAACCACTTCCTCCAAACTCAAGATCAGAGCATCCCTACAGGTAAGAAATCAAGAAAGGGAGCCAAGAGACCCACGTGGTTACACGAGGAACTGCTGGGCAAATTTAAGTGGAAGAAGAGAGACAACAGATCATGGAAGGAGGGGCTGGCCTCTTCTGGGGAATATAAGACTGTTGTCCGAGGATGTAGGGAGGCAACTAGGAAAGCTACGGTCTCCTTGGAATTAAACCTTGCAAGAGAGGTCAAAGACAACAGAAGGGGCTTCTTCAAACACAGTGCAGACAAAACTAACACTAGAGGCAATGTAGGTCCACTGCTGAATGAGGTGGGTGCCCTGGTGAGAGAGGATGCAAAGAAGGCAGAGTTACTGAATGCCTTCCTTGTCTCTATCTGTACTGCCGGAGGTTGTCCTCAGGAGCCCCAGACCCCTGAGGCTCCAGAGAAAGTCAGGATAAAGGAGGAGTTTGCCTTGGTTGATGAGAACTGGGTTAGGGATCAATTAAGCAATCTGGACATTCCTAAATCCATGGGTCCTGATGGGATGCACTCATCCCATGCTAAGGAAGCTGGTGGAAGTCATTGCTGGTCATTCTCCATTATCTTTGGTAAGTTGTGGGGAACAGCAGAGGTGCCTGAGGACTGAAGGAAAGCAA